>JAULAV010007454.1:0-183038 GCA_030789695.1 Scilla litardierei | reverse complement strand
TTTTAAAAGTGTTTTAAAAGAAAAGCCAAGTCAGAATTAAGCCCAAAGTTTTTGTTTGGGAAACAAAAAAGGGGCCCATATTTTGGCCCGGCCCATGAATCCTGGTGCCTCAAATGTGGGGCCAGCTTAAAGCACCGTAGGGCGCCTGAGGCGCCCTGTAGGGCGCGTGCCATATGTGGGGCCAGCTTAAAGCACCGTAGGGCGCCTGAGGCGCCCTGTAGGGCACGTGCATGGCACGCGCCCCTGCAGGCTGCACGCGCCAGGGCTTTGGGGCCCACTTGGTGGGCCCCACATCTCGGGTTCTTAACCCTAGATGATTTTTTTGTGCCAGCTGAATTGTTCAGCGAAAATTGCTTTTGGGATGATCTTTGGACACACGTTTGAGGGGTCAAACGGACTCTGAATGACTCGCCGCTTTTTCTTACGTGTTCACCATTCAGCGCTCTTCGATTTGATACGTTGTATCAAATGCGAAGCTCAACGGTGAGGGAGTTAAATTCATTGAAGTTTGGCCTTTCTTTAAGGTAAACTAACTTGAAGTTTTTACTCCAAGTTTATTAGTCCCACATCGGAAGTGGAGTAAAGGGGAGGGATCAGCCGCCTATATAAATAGGGGCATGCCCCCCTCCTCATAACTCATCCCCAAGCTCTAGATCTGAGCAGCTCCCAAAAAGTCTGGAGCAAAGCTTAAAATAAATATTCTCTTCTCCATATATTTCTCCCTTTCTCCTGAAGGGCTCTAGCAAAGACACGAAGGGGCTCAGATTCGATCCGGAGTCTTGACGAAGGATCCACTCAAGGTGAAACTTTCTTCGGCGCGTGGTTAGCTCAGTGAAAAGTGGGTTACTTGCCTCGGACGTGATGCGGTTGGGGAAGCGGTTCAGCTCAGGACAAGGAGCGGCTCGGGATACGGTTCAGTACACTTTACCGGTGCAAGCCAAGTTCCGGGTATGTAGTTTAATTAAGCATTTCATTTGTTATATTGCAGTAGCTTAGATCTATCTTGTGGTGGTCAAATCCACCTCAAGATAGTAGAGATCCTGGCTATGGTCTTAAAATCCTTAGTGCTTGCTCATTAAATAGTTTAATTTTTTCTACTGCTTGCTTATCTTTTTACCTCTATCGTCCGTCCGACGTAGGACGGGCATAGAAATGTGCCCTAAGGGTCCCTCAAAACCCATCATTTTGTACATATACATAGGGATAAACTGCTACGATGGCATACCTATCTCACTACAGGCCCAATATATGATGTCTGGGGAACAACCATTTATCTCCATACACTCGATGTAGGTGTTCAGGTGGTCTTATGGGTTGTTGATCTTGGTGTATCTCGAGACGTCATCCATAGGAGGTATTTTAAACCTCTACTGGTACAAGATGTTGAGGATATCAGAGGTGAAGGGAAATGTAGAATAGGGGCATGTGCCTCTTGGGGGATTGGCTTCTTCCTGTTTAAGGTGTTCGATCTGCTGCTGCAATTCGGTCATTTGGCCCTTAACCGTGGGGGCCCGCACTGCTTGCCTCACCTCGGGCCCTTGCCTAGTGCCATTCATGTCAGCGTCAATCGTGTAGCCCCTGCTTACCTACGAGTGGTGTTAGGGGGTTCTTGTCCATTGTGGGTGAGGGATTCTGGGGTGTTGGATGGTAACAACTCCCTTTCCATCAGTTCGGAGTGATCGACAGCTACTTTTAGAACTTCTGGCACTACTGGAGACCTCATTCTCCAAGCTGTCCTGGTCTTTTGCGAGCTCCCTATTAGAGGCAGTGTAACCGTGGTTGGAGATCGTCAAAGGGACGTTGGATCTAGATTGTGCCAAGATCTTATGGGCAAGCACTTCCTACACCTCTGTAAGATCTACCACGAGTACCTGGGTGTCGAGTGCCATCGGTTCTTCTAGAGTCGCGCTATCAGTAGGGTAGTCGCCCTCCAAACCTGGGGTTCATGTGTGCAGCTGGATTCACCCATGGTAGTTTTCCTGGTTTTTTACCATCGAGAAGGAAATTGATGGGAATGACGCCGAAGAATATGATGGTGAAAAAAAATTGTGGAGGCTACTCATATGACAGCCTTTGAGACAGACGTTTTTACAAGGCCCTTCCTGTATCACCAACTGTTTATTCAGAGAATCTCATGGGACCGGGTCTAGCCGCAACGACGAGTATTCAGGCAACATGTTGAGTTTGATCAGGCTGGTTTCACTAGGCGTGAGGGTGGAAATCCTTTGCAAGTGACCAAAACATAGAAAAGCTCGTTAGCCTCACTCTAGGGGGTGGCCCTCTGATCAGACTCCGATGCTCAAGTTAGGTTCAAGCGGGAAGGAGGGAGTGTGGCTGAAAGTAGCCGTCACTGGAGTTGTATTTTAGAGAAAGTCACTTAGGGTATTAGAACTAACCTACCTGATGAAGAGGGTTTCCTCCTTATTTATTAGTTTGGGGTGTGTCTAGGCTACGCCAGCAGGCCCCAACAAAGGCAGCCAGGCGCTGCCCGATAGAGCAGGTATACGTCCTATCTAATAAAGCTGTAAGCGTTATTTGATGGGACGTACTGCCTGATCCTCGCGAAGGGATTGGCCATTGCACACATGGGGTTGGGCCCACTGGTAATGGCCAATAGGGAGAAAGAGACTGATCTTCCGCTTGGGATTTGTGCCGCAGGGACCACTGCGGCTGATTTGGCCAGGCGGGCTGGTGCTTCCGTTTACGATTTCTTGAGTGGCCACCCATGGGGTTTCCTGTAAGGTTTTCGTCGCTGACGGACTGGCGTGACTGGGGTCTTCCTATTAGAGGGGCAACCGACGTGGAACGACATTGGGGTCGTCCAGTACTGGACCGCTCGGGGGCGTCTTCTATTTTGACGGGGCCGACCTGTGCTTCTTCCCTTGGTACCTCAGGCATGGAGAGGCGAGGAGCCGATCCTGGAGAGGAGGCGGGTGAGGTTCGAGTCCCCGATTCGCCCTGCCTTAATGACCCAAAAACAGCCTTGAGGATGTCTTCTGTCTTGATGGGGCTGACCTGAGTTTCTTCCCTCGGTCGGGCATAGCGAGGAGTCGATTCTAAAGAGGAGGCTGGTGAGGTGTGAGCCCATATTTGCCATGCCTTAATAACCCAAAACCTGCTTTGAGGATGCAATTAACCTACTTGGAGGTTTTTTGTTTTGTTTTGTTTTTTTTGGGGTGGGGGTGGTGTGTGTGTGTGTGGTTTTTTTTTTTGGTGGGGGGGGGGGGGGGTGTGTGTGTGTGTGTGTGTGTGTGTGGGGGGGGGGGGGGGGGGGGGGGCGATGCTTAGAAACGTGGTCCAATTTATTAGGAAATTAGGACATGGTCCCTAGATAATTAATCTTCTTCTACTTAAATATATATTAATTTGCTATTCCCAATAGAGTAATTAGAACACTTATAAGCCATTGGATCTCGTTCTACAGTGTATAGAGAATTCTTTCCGTAGTAAAACTTTGATTATAAAAGCATATAAAAAGGGTACCTCCTCTGTCCTCTCTCCCTGTACACATCATCATAGAAACTCCAATTATTAGGAAAAGTTAGCCAAATCTAAAAATCTAGAGTCTCTTTAAAGATGCTACATTGTGATTTGTGAGCATCCAAACAACAATCCAACTTTGTGATATTGCTAGTCGTTGAGGGCGAGATCTTCAACATACAGCTGTCGAAACTTAGGTTCAATGCCATTATGCCAATATAGATGCTGTTACTATTGCTTTTCATATCCCTATTACTCGTAGCCTCGTAGGTATTACGAGTTTTAATCATAATAAAGATATATTCAACCCCACATATCAAATAACCCGCCGAAACCCACGCCATCGGATTCCTTCTATCGTCTTGTTTTGAGTTTTGGACTGGTTCAAGTTTTTTACAGTAAGTAAATTTCGCATATCTTATTTTCCAAATTTAATAATGTAGAATCACGTTCTTAGGTAAACCATTTTTTTAAAAAAATAAGAGAAAAATCGAAAAAGGTGAGCAATCAATTATCTCACATCCGAGTGCCGTAGCCTAATCTGAACCACACTTCTAGGAAGCGCTCGTGCCATTGAAAAAATTGGCGGACGATACCAATCACCGCATAAATATCGGACAAAAAAACCTACTTTTAATGATAGTATCAATAGTAATCCATTCTAGAGCAAGTGGTCCAAGTTTGAATGATTCCTTTGCACGAGCCTACTTTTTGGGAGCATTCTCATCTTCGTTTCTCGTCTCATCAGTCATCGCCAACCAATCAATTCTTGACTGCTCTACCATGGATACCCAATCCCTCTTCCCACTGATCCTCGCCCTCTGTTTACTCTCCGTCTGCCTCCTCTTCTTCAGAGCTAACAAGCATGGATCCCCTTCGGACGACAACAAGCCTTACCCCTTTCTGGGCCATCTCCCTCAATTCCTCAAGAACCGCCACCGGCTCCACGACTGGGTGGCCGACGCACTCGCAGCCACCCCGACCAATACCCTCGTCTTCCGCCGCGTGGGCAACATCCGCGGTGTCCTCACCGCCAACCCGGCCAACGTCGAGCACGTGCTCAAGTCCAACTTCGACAACTTCCCCAAAGGCCCCCGATTCCGCGCCATCCTCCAGGATTTGCTCGGCAACGGCATCTTCAACGCCGACGGCCACCTCTGGAAGGTCCAACGGAAGACCGCCAGCTTCGAGTTCAATACCCGGTCCCTTCGTAACTTCGTCGTGCGGAACGTTCAGCATGAGACTGCCGCCAGGCTTCTCCCCTTGCTGAAGAGATGCGCCGAGAGCGGGGAGGCCATCGACATGCAGGACGTGCTGGAGGGCTTTGCTTTCGATAACGTTTGCAAGGTTGCGTTCAACGTAGACCCTGCTTGCCTTGCCGACGGCGTGTCGTCTCCCCAAGGTGAGACCTCTGCTTTCGCTGACGCTTTCAGGGATGCTACCGAGCTCAGCGCCGGAAGGTTCCGGTACGCGGCGCCGGGGTTCTGGAAGATCAAGAAGATGCTTGGCATTGGCTCCGAGCGAAGGCTGAGGGAATCCATTGCCACCGTCCACGACTTTGCCACCCAAATCATACGTTCGCGGATGAAGGAGACCGCGGCCGCCTCAAGACCGCAAGCGGACGATCTTTTATCGCGGTTCATCGCGCTGGAAGAGGATTACTCTGAGGAGTTCCTGCGGGACATTGTGATCAGTTTCATCCTCGCGGGACGGGAGACCACGTCGTCGGCCCTCACTTGGTTCTTCTGGCTCTTGTCGTCGAGGCCCGATGTACTGCAAAAGCTACTGGACGAAATCGCAGTCGTCCGAGCGCGAAGCGAGGATAGCAAGAGCGAGACGTTTGGGTTCGATGAGCTGAGGGAGATGCAATACCTGCACGCAGCGATAACAGAGTCGATGAGGCTGTACCCGCCCGTGCCGGCAAACATGACCGTGTGCCAAGCAGACGACGTGCTGCCGGATGGGACAGAGATCAAGAAGGGATGGTTCATGTCGTACCAATCGTATGCAATGGGAAGGATGGAATCAATTTGGGGGAAAGACTGCAAGGAGTACAGGCCGGAGAGGTGGCTGGACGACGCTGGAGTGTTTCAGCCTCAGAGCCCTTTCAAGTTCATAGCATTCCACGCGGGGCCGAGGATGTGTTTGGGGAAGGAGATGGCGTACATTCAGATGAAGTCGATCGCTGCGTGCGTGCTCGAGAGGTTTGAGGTTGAGGTTGTGGAGCAGGGCAAGCATCGGGAGCATACCCTGTCGCTGACGTTGAGGATGAGGGGCGGGCTTGCTGTGCGTGTCAGAAACCGGCAAAGCGAGCGGAGCCCGTTGAGCTCCGTCGCTCTCTCAGTCTGATGGTATAGTCTGTTGCAGTGCATTCCTATGTTCTGCAAAATGGCACTTTCATCGTTCGAGTTGGTTTAGCTGTAAATCCCTCTGTTAATAGAACATCTTGTATGTTGGATTATTAATCCAACGCGGGCTTATAT
Source organism: Scilla litardierei (assembly GCA_030789695.1). Classification (NCBI taxonomy): domain Eukaryota; kingdom Viridiplantae; phylum Streptophyta; class Magnoliopsida; order Asparagales; family Asparagaceae; genus Scilla; species Scilla litardierei. The sequence goes on along the minus strand of JAULAV010007454.1, from coordinate 177,075 downwards.
GATAAATAATTATGTATTGAATGCTGTCATATTAATTTAAGCCCAATTAAAAATGATCCGTTAAGATTTTGGGTGTTTTAGCTTTAATGTAACTGTTATAAATAGGCCCATGAGGCCTATTGGGTATCCGGCCCATCATCGAAAGCTATAAATATGAGGGTAGAGGGGCTCTTAACCCTCTACACCTATTTCCCTACTTTTCCCTTCACAACACGTTATCAGCACGATCACGCTCGCTGGAAAAGGCAGCGACGCGCGAGGAAGGAGATCCATTAACCGCTCAGTCTAAGAAAATCGTAATCTTCTCAACGGGGAGCGAAAATGGCATCCTTCACCTGCCGTCGTCTAGATTCCCTCGTCGAATCTAGAGGTAAATCTCAAAACTTTTTAGATCTAAACTTGCGTTTCGCGTAGATCTGCATGATTTAAGATCAAAAAGTTTGAAAACACGGTAAAAATCACATTTTTATTTAGATCCGCATGTCTAAAAACAATAAAAATCGTTTTTTAGATCTAAATGTTTGAAAAATCAATTTATTACCACATCTCAACCTTGATCTATACCATGCACGCCCGAAGGGCAAAACGACGGCGCTCCACAAGCGCCGCCGGCGGGACTAAACGCCGCGGCGGCAGTCCGCGGCCTCACCTGCCGCGGCCTCAGGCCGCAGCCAGCAGCCGCGGCCCCAGGCCACGACTGCCGCGGCCTGAAGCCGCGCCCCCCAGGGTTTTTCGAAACCTAGCCCTAAACAGGCCAATTTTTTAGGGGATGCCCAATTAACCCTAATGGGTTGTTTTCATGGCCTAAAAAGCCTGAAAATTAGCCCATTTACACAATAATTTTTCTTTTTAATTGTTGGCCCCAAAAGCCCAAAATAATTAAAGAAATTTTAAACTTTATAAAAAGCGGTTAAAGCGGAAAATAAAACATTAAAAATATGGATCAAATGTAAAAAGTTTTTCAAAAATATTTTTTAGCATGTCACACACTATTTAGATTATTTCTTCATATTTACATGCCTGTGACATGATTATATGCGTGGTTGTATATTTTTCATATATTATCTGCGTGGATGTGCGATTAGGCTATGTTTTTAGGAATCAGCCAGGTTTCCGACACCTTTTCTTTTCTGCAATTTTTTCTTTTTGAGAGAAATTTGTAAGTGAGGAAATATATATGTAAAAAAGAAGACCGGAGGACACCAAAAAGGAGATGAAGGCGTATGCACAAAGAAGAAAGGGGCTTCTCTCTGAAGTTCCCAAGTTGTATTTACTCTTTCATGCAATTTTTGATGTAATTTCGGACTGTCCTTTTTCTTTTCGGTGTCGGCTAGCTGATCCCCATAGTCTTAACTTATTTTCATTATTTATACATTAAATGCGTGGATGTTAATTTTGTTTAATAATTCACGTTATTTTAAATGTTAAAACATGCATGGATGTTAATTTTCTTTAATAATTCATGTTATGAAAATGGTAAAAATACATGCGTGGATGTCTACTTTTTACAGTTTAATAATCCATGCTACCTTTTATTGATAGATCTTTTAATGGCCAGACTTGCGAATGTCTATTTCTCGGTCCTGAAGGCCGATGGGTTGAACAACTTCAGTTGGTAGTTGGACCTGAAGTTCCACCTGCGATCTCATGGGTTCAGTCTGACACCCACTGAGAAGGCAACAACAAGTACTGCCACAGCTCAAAAGGATGCTTCAAAAGAAGCACCTCAGACAGAGGAAGTTTCCGATAAATTAAAGACGAAAGCCATTATCTATATCAGGAAATATTTAGACTCGACCCTGAAGGACGAGTATCTTACTGTCGAGGATCCTTACGAACTGTGGGACGCACTTGAGGAGAGGTACATGCATTAGATGGATGTCATACTCCCCCATGCACAGTACCAGTGGACTCACCTTCGCATACAGGATTACAAATCTGTAACGGAGTACAACTCAGCACTGTTTCGTATCACCTCATGCTTGAAGTTGTGCGGTGAGACTATGACTGAGAAAATGTTGCTGGAAAAGACGTTCACGTCTTTCCACGAGAAGGACATGATCCTTATGCAACAATACCGTGAGAGGAAGTTCACGAAGTACTCTAATCTGCTTTCATGCCTGCTAATGGCTAAACAGAACAGAGACCTGTTGGTTGCCACTCACAACCTGCGCCCTCCTGGCTCCGCTGCCATCTCTTGCAAAGGCACACTTCCAGTCTTCCCAGAAGAAGAAGAAGGACAAGAAGGCTAAATTCCAGAAATGGAAAGAACAGAAGAAGCAGAAGAAGGCCACTCCCCAAGCACCTCTTCAGAACCAGAAGTTCGTGGAAAAGAAGCAAAAGTGGACGTCCAAAGGTGGTACTCCCAAGAAAGACTGGGAGGATAAGTGCTCCAAATGCAGAATGACGGGCCACTGGTCCAGAATCTGCCGCACCCAGAAACACCTACATGACTTTTACCAGGCAAGCCTCAAGCCTCGAGCTGAGACAAACCTGATAGAGAGCGCAGCGTTGCCAGAGACCTCATGGACTCCTGAAGATTTCATGGGAGACAACACTCTCTAGTTCTGGACCATGAACAATTTTAATTGCTATCAATGTATCTTCCATTTTTATGCATCAATCTAGCTTTTATTCCATGTTGAACATTTGTTTGAGCACCTTAAATGAATGTAGAACTTTTCTTTTTCATATTATTTACTGCTTAAATATCTTTCTTACTATATATATGGAATCAATTTGCCTAGTGGACAGTGCATCGACGCACTCGATCCTTCAAAACATAGACTACTTCACGAGCATAAGTAGCTACTCTGGTCCACTGAGAACAATCTCAGGACCAGCTAACATAATCGAAGGATCAGGGGAAGCAATCATATTGCTCCCCGGTAACACACAAATCACACTTATGAATACGTTATGTTGAGTATTTATTCCCTGGATTTGGTTTTGATGATGAACAAACATAAATATCGCGAACTAACTCTTTGTGAGCGCAGTTATGGAGATCGTCGCCAAACTTCTATGAACATCAAAAGCGATGTCTCGAGACTTTTCAAAGCGCGTGATCGTATGCTTGAAGCTTCGTCGAAGCTCAAGGACCATTATTGAAGTCAAGAGATTCAAATCAAAGCATTTGAAGACTGTTTGTCAAGTTTTATTTATAGTCTTCTAGCTTCGTTTCGTAGAATGTTAAGTGTTCAGTAGGTCTTACGTTTTAATCTTCATAACAATCATATCTTAGAGCTAGGATCTTATTAAAAGCCCATGCAAACTTTTCCGAAGCTTCGCGCTTCATTTTACAGCTTTTTGTGCATGTTAGTTGGTTCAAGAAGAAGAACCAACCGACTAGATGGCAATCTAGTCAGTCGGCAATGCTTCTTGAACCGACTAGAATGCCTTGACTAATTTCAGCTCTTTACTGTTTATAGTTAGTCGATCCAAGAAGGTTCACCGACCGACTAGTTGTGAAACTAGTCGGTTTGGAATCCTTCTTAGACCGAATAGTTCTGTGTTCAGTTTTTCAGCCTGAGCAACTGTTTATCATTAGTCGGTCTAAGAACGTTTGTCGACCGACTAGTTGAGAAACTAGTCGGTTGGAATTTGTTCTCAGACCGACTAGTTCAACTTGATTTCAGCCCATACTATTTTGACTCTTAGTCGGTCAAAGAACACTCACCGACCGACTAGTTATGAAACTAGTCGGATGGAAAGTCTTCTTAGACCGACTAGTTCCTATTGTCTGAACTTCATCTTTTGGCTGTTTTTCAGTTAGTCGGTTCATATTGATTCACCGACCGACTAGTTGATGAACTGTAACGACTGGTTTTCATTCTTTGTGATTAATTGTTGCTTTCCCTTCTTTGTGATTTCCATTTCCGTCTGCGTAGTTTTCATTTTCGTTCGTTTCGTCGTGATTCTCTAGATTCTTCCGTCGGTCGGCGTGTTTGAAGTAAGTCATTCGTGACGGGCTTCATAACGTCGATATCTTAGAGTTAGAACGAGCCTAGGAGACTTAGGAAACCATCCCGGAGCTTCGCGCTCCATTTCGGAACTTTTGGTGCTCATTAGCCGGTATAAGAAGGGGCACCGACCGACTAGATGACGATCCAGTCGGTCGGAAAACCTTCTTGAACCGACTAGTGAGCTTTGTTAAATGTTCAGGAGTTACTATTTGTCGTTAGTCGGTCTAAGAACGTTGGTTGACCGACTAGGTTGCAAACTAGTCGGTCGGCAATGCTTCTTTAACCGACTAACTCATTAACTATTTTTGACACTAGTTACTGTTTACTCTTAGTCGGTCTAAGAACGTTCATCGACCGACTAGATGTCGAACTAGTCGGTCAGTAGTTGTTCTTTGACCGACTAAATCTAGATCCTAATTTTCGTCTGGGTTACTGTTTACACTTAGTCGGTCTGCGTTGGTCAACCGACCGACTAGATGTCAAACTAGTCGGTCAGTGGTTGTTCTTTGACCGACTAAACAGTGCTGTAAACCCTAGTTTTGCCCTAGCCGCCACCAAACTCTATAAATACCCCTCCAAGCGTTTTCTTCTTCTTCCTCCTGACCTAAAACCCTAATTTCTCCCCCATTGAGCCCCCATCTCCCTCAAGCCATTGAACCTTCATTCCAAGCTCATCCTTCATCATCCAAACCCTCCCTTGTCACAACCCACCTTCCATCTTCCCCAAACCTTCATCAAACTCCCAAAATCCACATTCAAACCCATTTCTCCAGATTTTTCCCTCATTTCCAGATCTGAGCCGGATCGTTCTTCCGTTGCCGTGGTTGCTCGGCATCGCTCATCCGCCTCTTCACGGTAATACTCGATTCCTTTAGTTTTAGCATAACCCCCATTGACATTGTGAAACCCTAATAAAATGGATTATTAGAAAGTTAGGATTCTAATAAGAAATCGATTTAGAATCATTGTTCTAATGATTGTTTTGCCATAACAGCGATCTATTCCGTAGTTAGCTTGTGTGACGATCTTCATTGCTCGTCAACCCCGGTATCAGGCAAGTGAAACTTGCATCTCTTGATTTGGGCCATGTCTTAGGCCATTTCCTTTCTTTAGCGTAAAAGAGACTAGACGGTGAAAGGATAGCCGTCTAGACGCCATTGACCCAGCTTGACAACGAAGCTTGGTCCGTCACCTTCATCATGCTTGTATGTCACGTTTAAATTCAATTAACGGTACGCAAATATCTGTTCATATTATTGCATAGTGATTATTCATCGTGATTGCGTAGCACACGCTACAATAGTATGTTCCTGGCTCGTGTTCCAGAAGCGAGCCCTGTAGTTGGAAACCCTAATGCTTGATACACATGGGTGTAGTAAGAGATAAGCGGACTGAGCCCGAGTTGGCCTGATCCGCCACTCCGGCCAGCAGGCGAAATCTCTAGTGCACAAGTGATTAATAGTGATAGAGATAAGCGGCCTGAGCCACGAGCTGGCCAGCAGGTGGACTCTCGATGCACTAAGTGATAAACAGTGATAAGTGATAAGTGATTAGTGAATTGGTAGCTTCGCTACATCGTGTGTGCTTGTCTCTATTTTAAACTGCTGCATCAAACTAAACTGTCATGTCATTGTTTAATATTATAAGTGTTAGGTTGTTAGTTACTTTCAGTTTCCTTGCCCAAGTCTTTTAGACTTGCTGACATGTGCCCCTTTTCTCTTTTGGGTGACACATGTTAGACCCCGAGCCAGAGTTACTTGCTGAGGGTGAGGTGTTTGCGGACGCCGAGCTTACGCCCGTGTTGGACGAGGACTTCGTATACACTGGAGATCAATCTTAGTGTCTACGTCTAGTTTTGTTAGATTGCTTAGGTTGTCGGTGCGTGGCACCTAGTTGATACTCTGTTATGTTTGTATTTTTGTTTGGCCTTGTTCTGGGCCTTTAGACTCTTTCTTTTAGCATGGTGGCTCTTCTGTGATGTTGAATATTTTGTGGACAAACTGTGGGATTGGTATTTCATATCCGTCTCATATTATTATTATTGTTGTTGTTTCGTTTGCAATTACAGGGACCTGCTTATACTAAATTTACGCTTATCGGGCGTGCAGCTTCACAGCTCCACGCTTGAGCGGACCTTCTCACGTCTCGCCTCCATTTTAGGGAAGCGGGGCGTGACAGGTTTTAGTGGTGGCCCATGCAGGTCCTTTCTGTAACTGCAATTATCGGGATAACGATAATAATATAAGATTGTCCAATAAATAAGTTCGACATCTGAGCCCTAAGCTATGAGTCTAATTGTTTCGTTTTCTGTGTCATTAGATGGCAGGAAGGTGAATCACCCGTGGTGGTGGTAGTGGTGCGCTCCCTCATGACGAGGAGCCTGAGCGGGAGCCCACTAGCGGAGAGATGATGAGGATGATGATGCAGATGATGCAGGTTCAGCAGGGTCTGCTTCTACAGGTGCAGAATGCTCCGGTGGCTCGAGCTGCTCGGGTAGTGGAAGCCCCTCGCCCTGAGCCTGGAACGAAGCAGTTCAGAGAGCTGGGTCCTGCATATTTTGATGGAACCGAAGGTCCACTAGCTACTGATGAGTGGATGAGGAATATCGATGACAATCTGAAGATGTCCAAGGTCAACGAAGTTAGTTGGGTTGACTTGGCGAAGCGCCAGCTGAGGGATAACGCCAGAAATTGGTGGGATGCTGAAGAGAAGATGTTGGTGGAACCGACCGTCTGGGCTACCTTCAAGGCCAGATTTGATGGTGAGTTCTTCCCAAAAGATGCCAGGGAAGAGATGCTGCGGCGTTTTATCGATCTGAAGCAAGGAAACTCGTCGGTGGACCGGTATCACCAAGAGTTCATGAGGCTGAGCCGGTTTGCACCAAAGATGGTGCAGGACGCTGAGGAGAGAGCTCAGAGGTTCCTACAGGGACTTGCTTCGGAGCTCCAGAGTTTTGTGACCTCTTCTGACCGGGAATATTATCAGAAGGTTCTAGTAGCAGCCAAGAGGCAGGAGCTGCTCGTGAACCAGAGGAAGGGGTCTATTGTTGGCGCTGGGAAGAGGCCTGTGGAACAGGCGAGAGCTGTGGTTAGACCTGGATTCAGGCTGAACCAGCCTGTCCAGTTTAAGAGGCCGGGAGGGCATGTTCAGAAGGTTTACCATTTCTGTGGCAAGGAGCGCCATATCAAGGAATCGTGTAGGAGGTTCTTGGGGCAATGTATTGCCTGTGGAGATCCTGCCCATGCTCTCAAGGAGTGCCCGAGGTTGAAGCAGCCTTGGAGGACACCTATTGCTGCCCCACCGTTGCAGCAGAGAGCCCCGGTGCCCACTGGTCGTGGGGTACCCCTTGTTCCACAAGGGCATGCTTTTCGACGGGCTGTTCCGCCGAGGAGGCAGGCATTTTTGATGACCGAGGAGGAGATTTTGGCCATGGATGAGGTCATTGCAGGTAACTTCCAATCTAGCTGTTCCTTTCTTAATTAGTTGATTGTTACATTATGTTGGCTGCTTGTGTATGAATGTTGCTAGAGTAAGATTTGATTGATTAGACTGTTTGTTAGGTGTGGTTTTGGTTTGCACGTTCCCTGCCCGAGTCCTCTTTGACTCAGGTGCGTCGATGTGCATTTTGGCCCAGAGCTTCGTGGAGAAGTATTCCTTGTCGACGTCCTCTCTTCCTAAGAGTTGGAACATCGTTATGGGGAATGGAGTAGTCTTGGTGCATCGTGGGTGCAGCCCTTGCTCTGTGGTGGTTTGTGGACATGAGCTTTATGCTGATTTTATTGTCCACAACATCACCAACTACGATGCGGTCTTTGGGATGGATTGGCTTGCGAGCTTCTATGCTACGATTGACTGTCGGAGGAAGAGGGTGGTGTTCGAGATTCCTGGACACCCAGTGTTTGAGTTCAGTCGTGGTAGCAGTTCGCTTGGTCCTGTCAGATTTCGGACCAGACCAGTGGAGGTTGTGGCTATACAGATGGAGTTAGAGAGGCCAGCTGTGGTGCGAAATTTTGATGACGTCTTCCCCGAGGAGATGTCTGGATTGCCACCTGATCGAGCTTTGGAGTTTTCTATCGATCTTATTCCAGGTGCGCAGTGTAATGCCCTACCAGCTACTGCACAAGTACTAGAGGGGGGGTGAATAGTACTTTAAAATAATAAGGCGTATAATTCCAAATTAAATTGCAAACAACCACCAAATCAATTTGCGGAAGCTTAAATTGATTGACAACAATGAAATAAACAAAGCTAACAAACGATGTTAATGGGTTCGGATCCACCCAAGTCTCACCGACTTGTTCCCGGTGATCCTACGTCCCAACCACCCGGATCCCCTCCGGATACTTGAGTTAGAAACCCTAACTCAAGATTTCCACTATGAATATCTTGTGAAAAACCTTCACAAGATCAAATCATACATGCAATGGCAAAGTGAATCCCACAACCCGGGATCACAAACTTCTCTCACAACCGAGAGAGCCAATAAGCAATATAAAGAGTTTAAATGAAATAAATACTCTTACCACAAAATCCTATACCTTGAGTTTTTCTTACCCAATAGGTGGAATGAAGGATTTGAGGAAGATGAAGTCACCAAGCCCTAGCACCAAGGAAATGAGCAGCAATGGGTGCCTAGGGAAGAGTTGGAGACTTGGATCAAGCAATAGCTTGAAGAGCTCACCAAGAACAAGCTTCTCTCTAGATCTAGAAATGAGAGAGAATGACTTTCTTGTGAGGAAGAGAGCTTTAGATTTGAGGGAGAATGGCTATCTCTTTAGGGCTCAATGAATCTCTTAATGGCAGCTCTATTGAAGATAGAAATGACCTAGGTTCGTATTTATGGGAACCCAAAAACATAAGTTAGGTCAATCTCCAACGGAAAGAAATCTGGGAGAATTAGTCGGTCAAAGAACAATCACTGACCGACTAGTTCATCAACTAGTCGGTCAGTCACAAAGCATGGACCGACTAAGAGCAGATCAGAGAAGAGATAGAATTTCAGACCTAGAAAACTAGTCGGTCCAAGAACACTGTCTGACCGACTAGTTTCACAACTAGTCGGTCATCCACTGAACGTAGACCGACTAAGAGGCAAAACAACATAGTCTGAAGGCAAGTTGACTTAGTCGGTCCAAGAACAAAAGTTGACCGACTAGATTGTCAACTAGTCGGTCATCAAACGTTCTTAGACCGACTAACGGTAAACAGTAGCTTAGGAGAAATTTGGCATGTACAGTAAATCACAACTAGTCGGTCAAAGAAGCATCACTGACCGACTAGTTCACAAACTAGTCGGTCGGTGAGTCAACGTAGACCGACTAACTGTAAACAGTAAAGAACAAAGATTTAACTGACTGAAACTAGTCGGTCCAAGAACAGTGGCCGACCGACTAGATCTCCATCTAGTCGGTCAGTACTTGTTCTTGTACCAACTAACATGCACAACAAGGTCCGAATCGAAGCGCGACGCTTCGAGGAAATTAGAGTGAACTTGTGCAAGAATCCTAGAGCTACGAAATGAGCGAAATGAAGATAGAAACGTAAGATATACTCAAGGCTTAACATTCTATCAATCGAAACTAAAAGACTATAAATAAAACCTTAATAAACGGTCTTTGAGAGCTTCGATTGAATCTTCATTATTTCCAAAGCGTTGCATGAGCTTCAACGAAGCTTTAGGCTTGAATACGAGCTTTTGGAAGTGTTGAGATGTCGCTTTGAATATTCTCGTGAAATTGGCGACGATCTCCAATACTGCGCTCACAAATTGTTAGTTCATGAATTATTTATGTTTGCTCATCATCCAAAACCAAATCCGGGGAGTCCAATATTCAACATTCTCCCCCTTTTTGGTGATGACAAACCAACATAAATAATAATCAAAGATAATAATTCAAATGTAAAATACTTACTCCCCCTGCATTGATGACACGTTAATTCCAAAATGAATATAAATGAATTGTATCAAGCAGACGAGTAAGATAAATAAAGTGAATTGATTTTTGAAATATCGGATTTTGAAAATCCTTATTTGTATCTTAACTCCCCCTGAATCTAACATATCAAACTAGATTCTTGGAAATTGAGTTAAATTTTTCATTTGCGCTATTTATTATCATTATCTCTCCCCCTTTGGCATTATCCCAAAAATGGGGGGCATACAACGACAACAATTAGGAAATGTAAAATCCAACATCGGGAGTCGTAGACGAAGACAATGGACCAACTTGACACCAAGGGAAAAATGTGGAAATCAAAACAAGGTGTGTCAAATTTTCCATTATCAATAAAAATCAACGATAATCAAAATCATCAAAAAAATACCAAATGTTTATTCATGTCTTGAATAAAGAAACATACTCTTCAATATTCAATATTCTTGGTTAATTTTGAGCATGGAAAACAATTCTATAAAATCCATTTAACCAACTTTTTATGCGTCGATTCGATATCACATTTCAAATATATTCAACGAATATTAAATTTGCACGACGAATAAAAGATAAAGTGATCGATGATGAACATATATATACATAGAGACAACATGAGTACATCCAAAAGATATCACATCGAATATAAGAGATACATCATATCAAGTGCTACATATCATCAAAAAGAAATACATCATCATCAACATATCATACAATCCAACACCGACAATCAGAAAGCACAAAAGCAATACAACAAGACAACTCTCAACCCCATCCTAACCCAAAACTCTCTCACTAGAATACATCATCCAAAGTGTATATGGAGAGTCCTCGGAACAACGATCACGAGGAGGAGGCAGGATCTGCAGCGTCCGTGGGTCCAGTCGACGGAGTGGACTCAGGATCTGCAGGGAGCAGAGGTGTCTCAACAGATGGAATCGTCGGGGCAGGAGTCGAGATCTCAGCAACAGGCTCAACAGCAGCAGGAGTCTCGACAGAAGCAGCAGCAGCAGATACATGAGCAGGCTCAGAAACTGGATCAGCAGCAGATGGCTCTGGAACACCGGAAGAGGTGGCAACTCCAGGAGCAGAAGTGGAAGTACCAGCAGCAGCAGAAGTGCCCTTGGGGGCACGAGTCGAAGCACGACAGATCTCCTCAACGTCCTCCTCATCCATCTCATCCATCTCCTCTCCCTCAGACACGGAAGGAGGAAGCTAAACACCCATCTGACGTGCCATACGGCAGACCACCTCCTCGGTACGAGCCAAGCGGGACTCGTGACGAAGAAGTATCCGGACGACGTCATCAAGGGTGGCAACGGGAGAAGCAGAGGCAGTGGCAGAGGCAGGGACAGACGCTGAAGGAGTCGTCCTCTGAACGTGACGAAGCGCCGCAAGAGATTTCTTGACGGCCGTCGCATTCAGCGGAGGACCGAGGGGACGCTCATCGTCACGAGGCAATGTGACACGAAAGTGACGAAACACGAGGGTCAACATGCAAGGAAAAGGAATATGAGCCGATTTATTGGACTTTCGAATACACTCGAAAGAATCAATCTTGTCGAGTATAATTCGAGCCCAATTAATCGAGCTCCCCATGAAGATCGCATAGATAAGCTTCAAAAATGGCTGGGATGGTAAAGATGAGGAGCCGTACTTGGGAAGCAAGCACGACTTCAGAATCAAATTTAGGACCCAAGCATTTGGCTTAAAAGATTTAGAGGGCACGCCAATCATAGCAGGAGGAATCTGATGGAAAATCTCTGATAGGATGGTCTGGTCAAGAGAGGAAATATCATCTACCGAGATATCAGAAGGAAGAAGGCCAGACGAAGAGATACCCAGAATCTCTCCTAAGATTTCCGCAGTGAGGACTATAGGAGTCCCCAAAACGGTCGTCTCAATAGAGTGGGTCTGATCGTACTGACCCCGGATCCTATTGGCATAGAAAAGCTTCACTAATCTAGGATAGGGGCGAGGATTCGCCTTCGGGTCAAATCGAAGGTAATCGAGAAGACCCGACGACGACAGAAGATCAGCTAGCCCTATGAAGTCGCTGAACTGGACGAAATGCTCCAGAAGCAGCGGACAATGTTCGATACGATTATATGCCGCAAGACACAAAGGGTCATCGCGACATAAGGAAATATCGACACCGCCCACCGGCATCGGAGCCTTTCCCTTAGGCTTTCGAGAAGACGTACGAGGGTGGGTGCTAGACTCGGGATGAATAGGAGGAGTGGGTTCCCTATGAGTCTCGGTCTCGGGATTATACTCCGTATCGGAATCGGTAGGAGTATGGAACGAAGAAGGAGAGGCAAGAGATTTGGCCTTTGGCTTAGGTTTGGGTTTGGGTTGACCTCTAGGCTTGGCGGTCGTCGTCCTCTTCTTCTTGAGAGGAGGCGAAGACGACGAAGGATGGGTGGTCTTGGCTCTACGCTTCGTAGGGGTTGGATGCTCGGGATCCGAAGAGGTTGGATCAACGGTCATCGGAGAGGGGTTAGAGGAAGGGATCGGAATGCGTGTTCTTGCCATAGTCGAAGCAAGACACGAGATCAAATCAACGAATCCTAGCACAACCCTAGAAATCCGAAACCCTAGAGGTAGAAATTTAGAACCCTAGGCAGAGAAACCTAACCCTAGAGCTGAAAACGAAACCCTAGATAGGAGAGGGAGGAGGTAGGTTTACCCTAGGAGGAAGAACGACGGCCGGCGACGGCGGAGATGATCGGAAAGAGGCCGGAAGTCGATCGGAAGGGGAAGGGTCGGGGTTTTGAGCGGAGTGAACTGAGTTTTCGATCGATTAGAATGGAAATCGATCGACTAAACTGAGTTTAAGTCGGTCGATTTCCCAAATGACCAAACAGCCCCTGGCACAACTAGTCGGTCACAGTTCAAGCACTGACCGACTAGTTCACAAACTAGTCGGTCGGTAAATGAGCTTGAACCGACTAGGTGCAAACAGTGGCTGAATCCAAGAAGACTGACAAGATTTAGTCGGTCTGCGTTCGATTACTGACCGACTAGATCTCAATCTAGTCGGTCGGTCACTGAACATGAACCGACTAAAGAGTCAAAAACTTGAAAATTAAGTTCTCTCCATAATACGCTTGGACGAAAAATCTCAAAAACTCTCAATAGACATCTAAACTACCCCATTAAACATCGAAAAACAGAAATTTGACGATTACGCACAAATCGAACGAAAAATTAAGATAACACTTAAAATTCTCGAAAAATCCAATAATTCTAGCATGAATGAGATATTGTCAAGAATAATAGCATGCAAAATTATTGAATGAAACATGAATCCTATATTTCGGATTCACCCATAATCCCCAATTCTCGACGCAACCGCACAAAGGAGTCCTCCTTTAGGGGTTTCGTGAAAATATCGGCGATTTGCTTTTGGGTTTCAACGTACACTAGAATGATGTCCTTTTTAGCAACATGGTCATCTAAAAAGTGGTGGCGGACATCTATGTGTTTCGAACGGGAATGATGTACCGGGTTCTTGGAAAGACATATTGCACTTTGGTTGTCAACCATGATAGGGCAAGTATCACAATTTATACCAAAGTCTTTAAGTGTGTGTCTCATCCAAAGAACTTGAGCACACGCGGCACCGGCGGCAATATATTCCGCCTCGGTGGTTGAAAGTGATACGGAATTTTGCTTCTTGGAAAACCAAGAGACAAGAGAATTTCCTATAAAATGGCAAGTGCCACTAGTACTTTTCCTGTCGGATTTGCATCCCGCATAATCGGCATCACTATATGAGATTAACTCATATGTGCTAGATCTCGGATAATGTAATCCAAAATCTAAAGTGTAACTTAGATAGCGAAAAATACGCTTTACCGCTACTAAGTGAGACTCCTTAGGTTGAGACTGATAACGAGCACATATACATACGGCAAACATAATATCGGGCCTACTTGCGGTGAGATAAAGCAAACTACCAATCATACCTCGATATAAACGAATGTCTACATCCTTACCGCCCGTATCCTTGTCAAGATGCGTAGTCGTGCTCATTGGAGTCTTTTTCCCGGAGGCATTCTCCATTCCAAATCGCTTTAGCAACTCCACCGTGTACTTCGTTTGGTGGATGAAGATTGCATCGTTCATTTGGCGAATTTGGAGACCTAAGAAATATTTGAGTTCGCCCATGTGGCTCATCTCAAATTGTTCCTTCATAACATTAGAAAACTCTTCGCAAAGAGTGAAGTTAGTAGCACCGAAAATGATATCATCAACATAAATTTGTACTAATAAAATATCATTATTCGCATGCTTAACAAAAAGAGTTGAATCGGCTTCGCCCATTTTAAAATTCAAATCCAAAAGAAAATTCTTTAGGCGATCATACCAAGCTCGAGGAGCTTGTCTCAAACCATAAAGAGCTTTCTTTAGTTTAAAAACGTGATTTGGAAATTTTTCATTTATGAAGCCCGGAGGTTGAGAAACGTAAACTTCCTCAACGACATCTCCGTTTAAAAAAGCACTTTTAACATCCATTTGAAATAATTTAAAATTCTTATGGCATGCAAAAGACAAAAGTAATCTAATTGATTCTAATCTAGCTACCGGAGCGAAGGATTCTTCGAAATCAATACCTTCCTCTTGTCGATAGCCTTGAGCTACTAACCGAGCTTTGTTCCGGACGACGACTTGGTTTTCGTCGGTTTTGTTCTTGAAAATCCACTTTGTCCCTATGACGGTGTGGTTCTTCGAAGGCAATGGAACAAGCTCCCACACTTCATTCCTCTCGAATTGAATGAGCTCCTCCTCCATGGCAAGTATCCAAGCACTATCTTCGCATGCTTCAACTATATTCTTTGGCTCTATCGATGAGGCAAAGGCACAATTGGCGAAGTGGTGAACTTGTGATCTTGTCTTGACACTATCTTGAATATTGCCAATTACTTGCTCATGGGGATGGTCGCGAATGACATGAAGTCGCTTGGGAATACCTTGATCACTTGGAACATTCTCAACAACTTCATTAGTCGGGTTAGTCTCAATAGAATCAATAGACTTAGAATTATCAAATGAATCACATAAAACATCCATAGAATCATTATCATTTGAAATTCTAGTTGGAACAAATCCTTCATTAAATGAGACATGAAGCGACTCCTCGATCGTCGAGGTTCGTTTGTTGAATATCCGGTAGGCTTTGCTACGCGAAGAATATCCCACAAAAATCCCCTCATCGGATCTCGGATCGAATTTGTCCAAACTACCATATGTGTTCTTAATAAAACATTTCGAACCAAAAACACGAAAATGTTTAACTTGAGGCAACCTACCAAACAACAATTCATAACAAGTTTGTTTAGTGCCGGGCCTCAAAAGTATTCTATTAAACACATAGCAAGCGGTGTGTACCCCTTCCGCCCAAAATTGATGGCCAAGTTGGCTATCATCAAGCATAGTGCGAGCACACTCCACTAGCGTCCTATTCTTTCTCTCAACTACACCATTTTGAGGCGGTGCACGAGGGAAAGAGAAGGTGTGAGTAATACCAACTTCATCACAAAATGTCTCAAAAGACTCATTCTCAAATTCACCTCCATGATCACTACGAATAGTGACAATGGTGTTTCCTAAGAGATTTTGTACTTTCTTAACAAAAATTGTGAAGTTTTCAAAAGCTTCATTTTTATTGCACAAGAAAAATACCCAAGTAAATCTTGAATAGTCATCTACGATGACAAGTCCATACCTTGCATTTCCTAAGGAAGCTACTCTAGTTGGCCCAAATAAATCTAGATGTAATAGCTCTAGTGGCCGTTTTGTAGAGATGCTTTTCTTAGGTTTAAATGAAGATTTAGGAAGCTTGCCGCGTTGACAACAATCACAAAAACTTTTCTTTTCAAAAACAAGCTTCGGAAAACCTTTAATAGAATTCAATTTTGAAAGCTTATATAGTGTTCCAAAGTTCACATGTCCAAAGCGTCGATGCCATAAGTGTTGTTCACTTGTGTTGGCAACGAGACAGTGTTCATATGACTTAGGAAGATCCAAAATATAAATGTCTTTACGACGAGTTCCGGAAAATAATAATTTTTCATTATCCTTTCTTAAAATATGACACAATCCTTTCGCAAAGCTAACTTTGTAACCTTTGTCACAAAGTTGACTTATTGAAATAAGATTATGATTTAAACCACTAACAAGATACACATCACTAATTAATGGTTTAGAAGGGTTACCGACATTACCAACACCTATGATGGTTCCGCTCTCGTTGCCTCCAAATACGACGCGGTTTCCATTCACAATGGGAACCACTCCGGAGAGCAATCGAGCGTCACCCGTCATGTGTTTGGAGCACCCGCTATCGAGTATCCAATTCCCTTTGGAGCTAAATTTAAATTTGTTGCTCCTTTTCTTTTTCTTTTCCTTGAGTACCTAAAGATAGATAAGTTTCATATCATGGTACCCAAGGTCATTGGGTCCAAGGGATTAGACCTTTGGAAGCCAAGTCCAAGTGGACTTAGACTTCCCCACATAATTCTTACTATGCACAACATCCGAAAAATAAGCATTCATATATATTTGTTTTTCGTCCATGCTTGTGTCCTTTGGGCTCCAAATCGTGAAAACTTTGGGAGCCATCATCCTATTGGGTGCATGCATGCGACGTTGATTTCTACGTGATGCATGTTGTGGATAGGCATACGGGACATGATGGAATGGTGCACGACGAGAATTATTCATATGATGAGGTGGGTGTACATATGCATGTGTGGGAACACGTGCGTGAGGGTGTCTCACTTGGTGTGCACGTGCCCGAGAATGTGTTGCATAAAAATCATCATAAGTGTGAGATGGTGGAGTAGGACGTGTGTTCCTACGTGGCATGGAATTGGTGTACATATAAGCATGCCCCTTCTTTGGAGGTCCACCCAATGTGGGTTTCTTTCCGAAAGAGGGTGTGGACGAGGTGGAAGCACCATTGGTAGATGAACTACCAATAGAGTGTTTGCTCCCACTCGTTGAGGCTTCGGAAGTTGGCCTAACAAAGGTAGTGACCGACTTGGAAGAATTTCCCATCATATACCCCAAGCCAATGTGGTGCTTGGCCGGAAGTAAATCTTTTAGGATATTATCCAAATGGCCTTTACCCTTGTTGAATTTGTTGATTCGGCCCAATGTGTCCTCATATTTCTCTTTGAGAGAACGCAAGGAAGTATCCAAAGTGGATATTTGCGAAGTGAGCACATAAACACGAGATTTAAGATTCTCGTTCTCAATACTCAAAGTCGAGTTTTGAGAAGTTAAATCCGCTATCTCATGTTCTTCCGCATCCTCAATGCTAACATGTTCAAGTTTAGATTTGAGATTTACTATCTCATTTCTTAACTCTTCAACAACGGTGTCGTTGTTGGTGATGATAGTCTTAGGCGATGTTTGAATGCTAGCTAGGTCATCTTTTACCTTAGTATATCTATTTACTAACTTAGTATATTTTGACCAAAGTTGAGTGTTAGCATCCCTAAGATCATCCATCGTTACCTCATCGCTTTCTTCATCACTATCATCGGAAGAGGAGGATCCTTGATCGTGCTCCTCTCTTGCCATGAAACACATGTGTGCTTGCTCCACGTGCTCATCGTCCGACTCTCCGCTTGAGGAATCCTCGGAGTCGGTGAAGGTAGCTCCGACAAGTCCCTTCTTGTTTCCTTTCGTGTACTTCTTGGACTTGTCATACTTTGGCGCCTTCCACTTCTCCTTTTGCTTGTTTTGAGGACAATCCGCTTTGATGTGTCCTGGCTTATTGCATTTAAAGCACAAAGGTGGAGAGGCGTTAGTAGATGTAAACTTAGATTTGTGTTTGAAGTTACCCTTTCGGAAGAAGCGATTGAACTTCTTTGCCATGAGTGCAATGGATTCCATGTCCATTTCTTCTTCCGAGTTCTCATCATCGGTAGAGGTGGATGAAGCCGCCTTGAATGCAATCGCCTTTTTCTTAGGCGCATCTAGGTTCAAATATGACTTCATCTTTTCTTGTAGCTTCACCTTGCTATCTTTGCGTACCTCATATGACATCAAAGTACCCATTAGTTGAACTACGGTATATTTGTCCATGTCATTACCTTCCTCGATGGCGAAGGTACGTTTTTCCCAAGAAGAGGGAAGTCCTTCAATAAGCTTTAAGCACTTCTCCTTTTGAGTGTAGATCTTGCCGAGGGCCTCTAACTCGTTTATTATGTCAACGAAACGAGCGTAATATTCTTTCATCTTCTCGCCCTGTTGCATATGAAACATTTCGTAATCTTTGGTTACGACTACGAGTTTAGAGTCTCTTACCCTACTCGTCCCTTCGTGTAGAATGAGGAGGGAGTTCCAAATTTGATATGCACTCTTACATGTGCATATCTTATTGAAATCCTCGGGCTCCAATGCACATTGCAAGGCGTTCATTGCCTTGGCATTGCTTACCTCCGCGGCGACCTCCGCGGTAGTCCATTTCTCAAAATCTTCTTCTTCGGGTTCAATATACTCCTTCATTGTAGTTCTCCATAAAGATGCACTTCGGAGGAAGGTTTCCATCCGACACTTCCAGTACCCGTAGTTGGTACCGTTGAAGAATGGAGGCCTCGTAGAGGAATGTCCTTCCATCACGGAAGATGCTCCTTCACGGTTCCTGAAGGTGTCATAGTTGGAAGGTGGACGCACGGTCTTGTTGTCGTTGGCAGACATAGCTGAGAATCTGGCTCTGATACCAAATGTAATGCCCTACCAGCTACTGCACAAGTACTAGAGGGGGGGTGAATAGTACTTTAAAATAATAAGGCGTATAATTCCAAATTAAATTGCAAACAACCACCAAATCAATTTGCGGAAGCTTAAATTGATTGACAACAATGAAATAAACAAAGCTAACAAACGATGTTAATGGGTTCGGATCCACCCAAGTCTCCCCGACTTGTTCCCGGTGATCCTACGTCCCAACCACCCGGATCCCCTCCGGATACTTGAGTTAGAAACCCTAACTCAAGATTTCCACTATGAATATCTTGTGAAAAACCTTCACAAGATCAAATCATACATGCAATGGCAAAGTGAATCCCACAACCCGGGATCACAAACTTCTCTCACAACCAAGAGAGCCAATAAGCAATATAAAGAGTTTAAATGAAATAAATACTCTTACCACAAAATCCTATACCTTGAGTTTTTCTTACCCAATAGGTGGAATGAAGGATTTGAGGAAGATGAAGTCACCAAGCCCTAGCACCAAGGAAATGAGCAGCAATGGGTGCCTAGGGAAGAGTTGGAGACTTGGATCAAGCAATAGCTTGAAGAGCTCACCAAGAACAAGCTTCTCTCTAGATCTAGAAATGAGAGAGAATGGCTTTCTTGTGAGGAAGAGAGCTTTAGATTTGAGGGAGAATGGCTATCTCTTTAGGGCTCAATGAATCTCTTAATGGCAGCTCTATTGAAGATAGAAATGACCTAGGTTCGTATTTATAGGAACCCAAAAACATAAGTTAGGTCAATCTCCAACGGAAAGAAATCTGGGAGAATTAGTCGGTCAAAGAACAATCACTGACCGACTAGTTCATCAACTAGTCGGTCAGTCACAAAGCATGGACCGACTAAGAGCAGATCAGAGAAGAGATAGAATTTCAGACCTAGAAAACTAGTCGGTCCAAGAACACTGTCTGACCGACTAGTTTCACAACTAGTCGGTCATCCACTGAACGTAGACCGACTAAGAGGCAAAACAACATAGTCTGAAGGCAAGTTGACTTAGTCGGTCCAAGAACAAAAGTTGACCGACTAGATTGTCAACTAGTCGGTCATCAAACGTTCTTAGACCGACTAACGGTAAACAGTAGCTTAGGAGAAATTTGGCATGTACAGTAAATCACAACTAGTCGGTCAAAGAAGCATCACTGACCGACTAGTTCACAAACTAGTCGGTCGGTGAGTCAACGTAGACCGACTAACTGTAAACAGTAAAGAACAAAGATTTAACTGACTGAAACTAGTCGGTCCAAGAACAGTGGCCGACCGACTAGATCTCCATCTAGTCGGTCAGTACTTGTTCTTGTACCAACTAACATGCACAACAAGGTCCGAATCGAAGCGCGACGCTTCGAGGAAATTAGAGTGAACTTGTGCAAGAATCCTAGAGCTACGAAATGAGCGAAATGAAGATAGAAACGTAAGATATACTCAAGGCTTAACATTCTATCAATCGAAACTAAAAGACTATAAATAAAACCTTAATAAACGGTCTTTGAGAGCTTCGATTGAATCTTCATTATTTCCAAAGCGTTGCATGAGCTTCAACGAAGCTTTAGGCTTGAATACGAGCTTTTGGAAGTGTTGAGATGTCGCTTTGAATATTCTCGTGAAATTGGCGACGATCTCCAATACTGCGCTCACAAATTGTTAGTTCATGAATTATTTATGTTTGCTCATCATCCAAAACCAAATCCGGGGAGTCCAATATTCAACACGCAGCCCATTTCGAAGGCACCATATCGTATGGCGCCAGCAGAGTTGGAGGAATTGCGGAAGCAGCTGGATGAGCTTATGCAGAAGGGTTACATTAATCCCAGTGTGTCTCCGTGGGGAGCACCGGTGTTGTTGGTGAAGAAGAAGGATGGTTCGCGTCGCATGTGCGTGGACTATCGGGAGTTGAATGCGGTGACTATTAAGAATAAATACCCGTTGCCTCGCATCGATGATATTTTTGATCAGCTGGGAGGATCGAGGGTGTTTTCTAAGTTGGATTTGAGGAGTGGTTACCACCAATTGAAGGTGAAGAAGGATGATGTGCCGAAGACAGCGTTCAGGACGAAGTATGGACACTATGAGTTTGTGGTTATGCCTTTCGGCGTAACTAACGCACCCGCAGTTTTCATGAATCTGATGAACCTGATTTTCTATGACTTTTTGGATAAGTTTGTCGTTATCTTTATTGACGACATTCTGATCTATTCGAAGTCGGAGGAAGAGCATGCCTCGCACTTGAGGACGGTGTTGGAGATTCTGAGGAAGCATCGGTTGTATGCTAAGTTTTCAAAGTGCGAGTTTTGGCTGGATAGAGTTGCTTTTCTCGGGCATGTGGTGACTGGAGATGGTATTTCTGTGGATCCCGAGAAGATTAGGGCCATCAGGGAGTGGCCTGTTCCGTCGTCTGCATCTGAGATTCGGAGTTTCCTTGGTTTGGCAGGATATTATCGGCGTTTCATTAAGGACTTTTCCCGTATTGCGGAGCCGATGACCAGGTTGACGCGGAAGGATGTTGCTTTTGTTTGGTCGGGTGACTGTGAGCATGCCTTTGGTGTTCTGAGAGAGCGTTTGACGTCTGCTCCTGTCCTTGTTGTGCCTGACCGCAGTGGAGGATTCGAGATCTTTTGCGATGCTTCTGGCAAGGGTCTCGGTTGTGTTTTGCATCAGCATGGACATGTGGTGGCTTATGCGTCACGTCAGCTCAAGGTTCATGAGAAGAATTACCCGACGCATGATTTGGAGTTGGCTGCCGTTGTGTTTGCTCTTAAGATTTGGAGGCACTTCTTGCTGAGTGAGAAAGTGAAAATCTTCACCGATCACAAAAGCTTGAAGTATATTTTTACCCAGAAGGAGCTCAACATGCGACAGCGTCGATGGTTGGAGCTTATGGCAGATTACGAGATTGATTTGTAGTATCACCCTGGCAAGGTGAATGTGGTGCCAGATGCTTTGAGTAGGCTTCCAGCGGTGATGATTTTGACTTCGCAGTGGAGGTTGCAGCAGGATTTTTGCGGGTCCAATGTAGAGATTGTTCTTCCCGGGGAGGCTTCTTCGTTGATGTACATGCAGGTGCAGTCAACGATTGTGGATCGGATTAAGGCGAGTCAGGCCGGGGATCCGAAATTGGTAAGGATTCGAGGGCCGGTTGAAGCTGGTCTGCGGACTGACTTTTTGATTCATGAGGATGGCTCACTGAGGTTTGGAGCCAGGTTGTGTGTGCCAGCTGGGGATATTAGAGAGGAGTTGATGGTGGAGGCACACCGTTCGCCGTATTCTGTGCATCCTAGTGGGACCAAGATGTACCAGGATCTTCGTTTGAACTTTTGGTGGCATGGAATGAAGAGGAGTGTGGCTCGGAGTATAGCCAAGTGTTTGGTTTGCCAGCAAGTGAAGGCGGAGCATCAGCGTACGACCGGGTTGTTACAACCACTTCCGATTCCGGAGTGGAAATGGCAACACATCACTATGGATTTCGTGACTGGACTACCTCAGAGTCCGAAGCAGAATGACGCGATTTGGGTGATCATAGATCGATTGACCAAATCCGCGCACTTTATACCATTCCGAGTAGGACAGTCCACTGAGGCGCTAGCGAGGAGATACATGGAGGAGATCGTGCGACTTCATGGGGTCCCCGTGAGTATCGTGTCGGACAGAGACACGAGATTCACATCTCAGTTCTGGCAGAGTTTGCAGAAAATTTTGGGTACGCGTCTGAGTTTCAGCACGGCGTACCATCCGCAGACGGATGGCCAGTCCGAGAGGACGATTCAGATTTTGGAAGACATGCTGAGAGCGTGCATGTTGGATTTCAAGGGTTCGTGGGAGGACCATCTACACTTGGTAGAGTTCTCTTACAACAACAGCTACCAGGCGTCTATTGGCATGGCGCCTTTCGCCGCTTTATATGGGAGGAAATGTCGATCGCCATTGAGTTGGGATGACGTTGGCGATCGGGAGCTGTTGGGACCTGAGATGATTGTGGAGGCCGTGGATGTTGTTAGGAACATTCGGGAGAGGCTGAGGATTGCTCAGGACCGTTTTAAGCATTGGGCGGATGCTAAACGTCGTCCTTTGGAGTTTCAGCCTGGGGATCATGTGTTTCTGAGGATTTCCCCGAATCGTGGAGTGATTCGTTTTGGGAAGCGAGGGAAGTTGAGCCCGCGATATATTGGACCGTTTGATGTTTTGGAGAGGGTCGGCGAAGTAGCTTACCGCTTAGCCTTGCCGCCATCTTTGGAAGGAGTCCATGACGTTTTCCATGTGTCGCAGCTTCGTCGATACATTAGCGATCCGTCTCATGCCGTAGATTTCTCGGAGATCGCCGTTCGCCCAGATTTGACGTATGACCAGCATCCAGTGCAGATTCTGGACAGGCGTTAGAAGTCACTTCGGAACAAGGTCGTCGATCTTGTTAGAGTGATGTGGCGGCACGGTTCGCCAGGAGAGTCTACTTGGGAGAGAGAAGATGAGATGCGAGAGCGCTACCCACTTTTGTTCCCAGACACGTGAGTGTTGGGAATTCCGAGGACGGA
Source organism: Scilla litardierei (assembly GCA_030789695.1). Classification (NCBI taxonomy): domain Eukaryota; kingdom Viridiplantae; phylum Streptophyta; class Magnoliopsida; order Asparagales; family Asparagaceae; genus Scilla; species Scilla litardierei. Next base: position 153,882 of record JAULAV010007454.1, on the reverse strand, counting down.
ATTTTCTTAAGTTGGGGAGGATGTAACGACTGGTTTTCATGTATGGATTTTATTATATATATATATAATATTAATTGTTGCTTTCCCTTCTTTGTGATTTCCATTTCCGTCTGCGTAGTTTTCATTTTCGTTCGTTTCGTCGTGATTCTCTAGATTCTTCCGTCGGTCGGCGTGTTTGAAGTAATTCATTCGTGACGGGCTTCATAACGTCGATATCTTAGAGTTAGAACGAGCCTAGGAGACTTAGGAAACCATCCCGGAGCTTCGCGCTCCATTTCGGAACTTTTGGTGCTCATTAACCGGTATAAGAAGGGGCACCGACCGACTCGATGACGATCCAGTCGGTCGAAAAACCTTCTTGAACCGACTAGTGAGCTTTGTTAAATGTTCAGGAGTTACTATTTGTCGTTAGTCGGTCTAAGAACGTTGGTTGACCGACTAGGTTGCAAACTAGTCGGTCGGCAATGCTTCTTTAACCGACTAACTCATTAACTATTTTTGACACTAGTTACTGTTTACTCTTAGTCGGTCTAAGAACGTTCATCGACCGACTAGATGTCGAACTAGTCGGTCAGTAGTTGTTCTTTGACCGACTAAATCTAGATCCTAATTTTCGTCTGGGTTACTGTTTACACTTAGTCGGTCTGTGTTGGTCAACTGACAGACTAGATGTCAAACTAGTCGGTCAGTGGTTGTTCTTTGACCGACTAAACAGTGCTGTAAACCCTAGTTTTGCCCTAGCCGCCACCAAACTCTATAAATACCCCTCCAAGCGTTTTCTTCTTCTTCCTCCTGACCTAAAACCCTAATTTCTCCCCCATTGAGCCCCCATCTCCCTCAAGCCATTGAACCTTCATTCCAAGCTCATCCTTCATCATCCAAACCCTCCCATTGTCACAACCCACCTTCCATCTTCCCCAAACCTTCATCAAACCCCCAAAATCCACATCCAAACCCATTTCTCCAGATTTTTCCCTCATTTCCAGATCTGAGCCGGATCGTTCTTCCGTTGCCGTGGTTGCTCGGCATCGCTCATCCGCCTCTTCACGGTAATACTCGATTCCTTTAGTTTTAGCATAACCCCCATTGACATTGTGAAACCCTAATAAAATGGATTATTAGAAAGTTAGGATTCTAATAAGAAATCGATTTAGAATCATTGTTCTAATGATTGTTTTGCCATAACAGCGATCTATTCCGTAGTTAGCTTGTGTGACGATATTCATTGCTCGTCAACCCCGGTATCAGGCAAGTGAAACTTGCATCTCTTGATTTGGGCCATGTCTTAGGCCATTTCCTTGCTTTAGCGTAAAAGAGACTAGACGATGAAAGGATAGCCGTCTAGACGCCATTGACCCAGCTTGACAACGAAGCTTGGTCCATCACCTTCATCATGCTTGTATGTCACGTTTAAATTCAATTAACGGTACGCAAATATCTGTTCATATTATTGCATAGTGATTATTCATTGTGATTGCGTAGCACACGCTACAATAGTATGTTCCTGGCTCGTGTTCCAGAAGCGAGCCCTGTAGTTGGAAACCCCAACGCTCGATACACATGGGTGGGGTAAGAGATAAGCGGACTGAGCCCGAGTTGGCCAGATCCACCACTCCAGCCATCAGGAAAAATCTCTAGTGCACAAGTGATTAATAGTGATAGAGATAAGCGGCCTGAGCCACGAGCTGGCCAGCAGGTGGACTCTCGATGCACTAAGTGATAAACAGTGATAAGTGATAAGTGATTAGTGAATTGGTAGCTTCGCTACATCGTGCGTGCTTGTCTCTATTTTAAACTGCTGCATCAAACTAAACTGTCATGTCATTGTTTAATATTATAAGTGTTAGGTTGGTAGTTACTTTCAGTTTCCTTGCCCAAGTCTTTTAGACTTGCTGACATGTGCCCCTTTTCTCTTTTGGGTGACACATGTTAGACCCCGAGCCAGAGTTACTTGCTGAGGGTGAGGTGTTTGCGGACGCCGAGCTTGCGCCCATGTTGGATGAGGACTTCGTAGACACTGGAGATCAGTCTTAGTGTCTACGTCTAGTTTTGTTAGATTGCTTAGGTTGTCGGTACGTGGCACCTAGTTGATACTCTGTAATGTTTTTATTTTTGTTTGGCCTTGTTCTGGGCCCTTAGACTCTTTCTTTTAGCCTGGTGGCTCTTCTGTGATGTTGAATATTTTGTGGACAAACTGTGGGATTGGTATTTCATATCCGTCTCATATTATTATTATTGTTGATGTTTCGTTTGCAATTACAGGGACCTGCTTATACTAAATTTACGCTTATCAGGCGTGCAGCTTCACAGCTCCACGCTTGAGCGGACCTTCTCACGTCTCGCCTCCATTTTAGGGAAGCGGGGCGTGACATGAACTAGTCGGTCAGTGATCCTTCTTTGACCGACTAGTCTGCTTCAGAATAGAGTCGTTGGAGCATTAAATGCCACGAATTTTGCTCTTTCTTTCCTCTATCCTATATATACTTGAAGGGCTGCTTTCATAGCATTCAAGGCTGATATTTATTGAAGTTTAGAGATCAAAGAGAAGCAATTAATTCTCATTCAAAGCTCATTCATTTCACTCAAGAATCTCTTCCTCACACTTATTTCAAAAGAGAGATTCATTGATTGTGAGCCTTCCAAGCCAAGAGCTTGATTCTAGGTCACCAACTCCTCCCTAGGCTTCCATTGCTGGTCATCTACTTAGAGCTAGGGTTTGGTGCCTTCATCTTCCCCAAAATCCTCTTTGCCCTAAATCGTAAGTTTACTCAAGGCATATGATTTTGTTGGTAAGCATTTCGTATTTCATTTACATTGCTATTGCAAGTGTTTTACTCTCGGTTGTAAGAGTTTGTGTGTGATCCCGGTTTGTGGGAGTCACAATTTCATTTGTGTATGATTTGAGCTTGTAGAGGTTTTCTACAAGAATTGCATAGTGCAAATTTGAGTTAGAGGTTTCTAACTCAAGTATCCGGAGGGGATCCGGGTGTTTGGGACGTAGGATCACCGGGAACAAGTCGGGGATACTTGGGTGGATCCGAACCCGTTATATCGTGTGTTTGCGATTGCATTTCTTTGTTGTCAATATTTTCATTTCCGCATTGTTGGTTGAGTTTGCAAGATAATTAGGAATTATCTTCTTAATTATTTTAAAGTAGTATTCAGCCCCCATCTAGTACTTGTGCAGTAGCTACGTAGGGCATTACATTTGGTATCAGAACCAAGTACCTAGCTATGTCTTCCAACGACAACAAAACCATACGTCCACCTTCAGACTACAACACCTTCAGGAACCGTGAAGGAGCTTCTTCGGTGATGGAAGGACACTCCTCGACGAAGCCTCCTTTCTTCAACGGTACCAACTACGGGTACTGTAAATGCCGGATGAAAACTTTCCTCCGGAGCGCTTCATTGTGGAGAGCCACGTTGACGGAGTACGTCGAGCTCGAAGAAGAAGATTTCGCTAAGTGGACTACCGCGGAGGTCGCCGTGGAGGTAAGCAATGCCAAGGCAATGAATGCCTTGCAATGCGCTTTGTAGCCCGAGGACTTCAATAATATATGCAATGTAAGAGTGCATATCAAATATGGAACTCTCTCATCATCTTGCATGAAGGAACGAGTAGGGTAAGAGACTCTAAACTCGTTGTTGTTAATAAAGATTACGAGTTATTTCATATGCAACAGGGTGATAAGATGAAGGAGTATTATGCTCGCTTCGTCGACATCACCAACGAGTTGGAGGCTATTGGAAAGACCTACACCCAAAAGGAGAAAGTCTCGAAGATCATTGACGGACTTCCTTCTTGTTGGGAAAAACGTACCTTCGCAATCGAGGAAGGTAATGATATGAGTAAGTATACTGTTATCCAACTAATGTGTACCTTGATGTCTTATGAGGTACGCAAGGATATCAAACTAAAGTTGCAGGACAAGATGAAGTCCTACTTGAAGCAAGACGAGCCAAAGAAAAAGGCGATTACGTTCAAGGCCGTTCCATCCACATCTACATCTACCGATGATGAAGAATCGGAAGAAGAATTGGACTTGGAATCCATTGCCCTCATGGCAAAGAAGTTCAACCGGTTCTTCCGGAAAGGTAATCTCAAGAACAAATCTAAATTTAGTTCTTCTAACGCCTCCGCTCCTTTGTGTTTCAAATGCACCAAGCCAGGACACATGAAAGCGGATTGTCCTCAAAACAAACATAAGGAGAAGTGGAAGGCGCCAAAGTTCGACAAGTCAAAGAAGTACAAGAAAGGGTACAAGAAAGGACTTGTCGGGACATTCACCGACTCCGACGAGGACTCGTCAAGTGGAGAGTCGGATGATGAACAAGTGGAGCAAGCACACATGTGCTTCATGGCTAGAGGGGAGCATGTTCAAGAGTCTTCCTCCGATGATAGCGAGGACGAAGGCGATGAGGTAACTATGGACGACCTTAGATTAGCTAATGAGCAAATTTGGTCTAAATATTCGAAATTAGTAAATAGATATACTAAGACCAAAGATGAGTTAGTTAGTCTCCAAACCTCGCCTAAACCTATCGTCATCAACAACGACACCGTTGTTGAAGACTTGAGAAATGAGATTGTAAATCTCAAATCTCAACTTGAGCATGTTCATATTGAGGATTCGAAGGAACACAAGATAGCGGATTTGACTTCTCAAAACTCAACCTTGAGTATTGAGAATGAGAATCTCAAATCTCGTGTTTATGTGCTCACATCGCAAGTGTCCACCTTGGATGCTTCTATGCGTTCTCTCACCGAGAAATATGAGTGCACATTAGGCCGAATTAATAAATTCAATAAGGGTAAGGACCATTTGTATAAAATCCTAAGTGACTTACTTTCGGCCAATCATCACATTAGCTTGGGGTATACGATGGGAAATTCATCCAAATCGTCTACTTCTTTTGTTAGGCCAACTTCCGATGCCTCAACGAATGGGAGCAAACACTCTATTGGTAGTTCATCTACCAATGGTGCTTCCACTTCGTACACACCCTCGTTTGGAAAGAAACCCATTTTGGGTGGACCTCCAAAGAAGGGTCATGCATTTACGTACACCAATACCATGCCACGTAGAAACACACATCCTACTCCACATGTTCACGCATATGATGATTTTTATGCACCACGTCCACGGGCACGTGCACACCAAGTGAGACACCCTCACACACGTGTTCCTCCACATGCATATGTTCACCTACACCATCATATGAACAATTATCATCATGCACCATTTCATCATGTGCCATATGCCTATCCACGACATGCATCACGTAGAAATCAACAACGCATGCATGCTCCCAATAGGAATAGGGCTCCCAAAATCTTCACTATTTGGAGCCCGAATGACACAAATATGCATGAAAAACAAGTTTACATGAATTCTTATTTCATGAATGTAGTGCATAATGATGACTATGTGGTGAAGTCTAAGTCCAATTGGACTTGGCTTCCAAAGGTCTAATCTTTAGAACCCAATGACCTTGGGTACCATAGAATGATATGTCTTATCTTTAGGTATTCAAGAAAAAGAAATGGAGCAACAAATCCGAATTTATCTCCATGAATTATTAGATACTCGATAGCAGATGTTCAAAACACATGACGGGTGATGCTCAATTGCTCTCCGGAGTGGTGCCCATTGCAAATGGGAACCGGGTAGTCTTTGGAGGCAATGAGAGCAGAACCATCATAGGTGTTGGTAAAGTAGGTAATCCTTCTAAACCACTAATAAGTGATGTTTACCTTGTTAAAGGATTAAACCACAATCTTATTTCAATAAGCCAACTTTGTGACAAAGGTTATAAAGTTAGATTTGCGAAAGGAATGTGCCATATTTTGAATAAAAATACTAATGATGTATTATTCTCTGGCACACGCCATAAGGATATCTATATATTAGATCTTCCAAAATCACATGAATAATGTCTCATTGCCAACATAAGTGAACAACACTTATGGCATCGACGTTTTGGTCATGTGAACTTTGGAACACTTTTTAATCTTTCCAAGTTAAATTCTATTAGAGGCTTTCCTAAACTTGTCTTTCAAAAGAAAAGCTTTTGTGACTCGTGTCAACGAGGCAAGCTTCCAAAATCGTCTTTTAAACCTAAGAAAAGCATTTCATCTAAGCGGCCTCCAGAGCTATTACATCTAGATCTTTTTGGGCCAACTAGAGTTGCTTCATTAGGAAATGCACGATATGGACTTGTCATCGTTGATGACTTTTCTAGATTTACTTGGGTATTTTCCTTAAGTAATAAAAATGATGCTTTTGAAAACTTCACAATTTTTGTTAAGAAAGTACAAAATCTCATTGGAACCACCATTGTCACTATTCGTAGTGATCATGGAGGGGAATTTGAGAATGAGTCTTTCTCAAATTTTTGTGATGATGTTGGTATTACTCACACCTTTTCTTTCCCTCGCGCACCTCCACAAAATGGTGTTGTTGAAAGAAAGAATAGGACGCTAGTGGAATGTGCTCGCACTATGCTTGATGATAGCCAACTTGGCCATCAATTTTGGGCGGAAGCGGTACATACCGCTTGATATGTGTTTAATAGAATACTTTTGAGGCCCGGCACCAAACAAACTTGTTATGAATTGTTGTTTGGTAGATTGCCTCAAGTTAAACATTTTCGAGTTTTTGGCGCAAAATGTTTTATTAAGAACACGTGTGGTAGTTTGGACAAATTTGATCCAAGATCCGATGAGGGGATATTTGTTGGATATTCCTCCCGTAGCAAAGCCTACCGGATATACAACAAACGAACCTCAACGATCGATGAATCACTTCATGTTTCATTTAATGAAGGTTGTGTTCCTACTAGAATTACAAATGATTATGACTCCATGGATGTCTTATGTGATTTTATTGCTAATTCTAATTCTATTGATTCTATTGATACTAACCCTACTAATGAATCTTTTGAGAATGTTCCTAGTGATCAGGGAATTCCTAAACGGCTTCATACAGTTCGTGACCATCCCCATGAGCAAGTCATTGCAACATCCTTGATAGTGTCAAGACGAGATCTCAAGTCAACTACTTCGCTCATTGTGCCTTTGCCTCCTCAATAGAGCCAAAGAATATTAACGAAGCGTGCGAAGATAGTGCTTGAATCCTTGCCATGGAGGAGGAACTCATTCAATTTGAAAGGAATGAGGTTTGGGAGATTGTTCCATTGCCATTGAAGAATCACACCGTTATAGGAACGAAGTGGATTTTCAAGAACAAGACCGACGAAAACCAAATCGTCGTCCGGAACAAAGATCGGTTAGTAGTTCAAGTCTACCGGCAAGAGGAAGGTATAGATTTCGAAGAATCCTTTGCTCCGGTAGCTAGATTAGAATCTATTAGATTATTGTTATCTTTTGCATGCCATAAAGATTTTAAACTCTTTCAAATGGATGTAAAAAGTGCGTTTTTAAATGGAGATGTTGTTGAGGAAGTTTATGTTTCTCAACCTCCGGGTTTTATAAATGAAAAATTTCCAAATCACGTTTTCAAACTTAAGAAAGCACTTTACGGTTTGAGACAAGCTCCTCGAGTTTGGTATGACCGCCTAAAGAACTTTCTGTTGGATTTGGGTTTTAAAATGGGAGAAGTTGATTCTACATTATTTGTTAAGTAATCGAATAATGATATTATTTTAGTTCAAATTTACGTTGATGATATCATTTTCGGTGCTACTAACTTCACTCTTTGCGAAGAGTTTTCTAATGTTATGAAGGATCAATTTGAGATGAGCCACATGGGTGAGCTCAAATATTTCTTAGGTCTCCAAATTTGTCAAATGAACGATGCAATCTTCATCCACCAAACCAAGTACACTGTGGAGTTGCTAAAGCGATTTGGAATGAAGAATGCCTCCGGGAAGAAGACTCCAAATGAGCACGACTACACATCTTGATAAGGATTCGGGCGGTAAAGATGTAGACATTCGTCTATATCGAGGTATGATAGGTAGTTTATTATATCTCACTGCTAGTAGGCCCGATATAATGTTGGCCGTATGTGTATGTGCTCGTTATCAGTCTCAACCTAAGGAATCTCACTTAGTAGCGGTAAAACGTATTTTCCGTTATTTAAGTTACACACTCGACTTTGGATTACTTTATCCAAAGTCTAGCACATATGAGTTAATCTCATATAGTGACGTAGATTATGCGGGATGCAAATCCGACAGAAAAAGTACTAGTGACACTTGCCATTTTATAGGAAATTCTCTTGTCTCTTGGTTTTCCAAGAAGCAGAATTCCATATCACTTTCAACCACCGAGGCGGAATATATTGCCGCCGGTGCCGCGTGTGCTCAGGTTCTTTGGATGAGACACACTCTTAAAGACTTTGGTATAAACTGTGATACTTGCCCTATCATGGTGGACAACCAAAGTGCAATATGTCTCTCTAAGAATCCGATACACCATTCCCGTTCTAAACACATAGATGTCCGTCACCATTTCTTAGATGATCATGTTGCTAAAAATGACATCATTTTAGTGTACGTTGAAACCCAAAAGAAAATCACCGATATTTTCACGAAACCACTCAAGGAAGACTCCTTTGTGCAGTTGCGTCGAGAATTGGGGATTATGGGTGAATCCGAGCTTTAGGATTCATTTGTTCAATAATCTTGCATGATATTAAATTTCTTTATATATGCTCATGTTAGATTAATTGAGATTTTCTGGATTTATGTTTGAATTTTCGGAATTTATGCTCGATTTATTCATGAACGTCAAATTTAAGATTTTCGATGTTTAATGGGATAGTATAATGATATATGAGAGTATTTCGATGTATCGTCCAAGTGCGATTAGGAGAGAACTCAAAATTTCTAATTTTCAAATTTTTGGACTCTCTTAGTCGGTCCAAGTTCATTGGCCGACTGACTAGATTAAGTTCTAGTCGGTCAGTGAATGAACTCAGACCGACTAACTCTTGCTCAAAATTTGGCTTCAGTTACTGTTTGCACTTAGTCGGTTCAAGCTCATTGGCCGACCGACTAGATCGTCATCTAGTCGGTCAACGCTTGAACCGTGACCGACTAACTGCGTCGGGGACTGTTGCGTCTTTTGGTCTTCTAGTCGACTTATACCCCCTCAGCACCGACTAGTTTTCTTTCTAGTTGGTGCGAAAAACTTCCTCAGCCAAAACCCCCGAAACCTTTCGACTTCCTTCATCGATTTCGCCATTTTCCGGCCATCTCCACCGCTTGTCGTCGATCCCTAGCCGATCTTCCTCCTATGTATCACTCTCCTCTAGCTGTTTAGGGTTTGATCTCAGCTTCTAGGGTTAGGGTTTCTTTGTTTTTCATTCGGTTTTGGGTTTGCACTAGGGTTTGCTCTTCGACCTAATTTTAGCTTTCGATTTGTGTCGATCTCGTTTGTTTGCGCGTGTCTCGTCTCGATTATGGTGAAGACACGTATCCCAATCGAACCCTCGCGTCCGTCACCTATGACCATATAGTCTCCATCTACAGACCCCCCACAACCCAAACGCCGAGCCAAAATGACCCATCCATCGTCTTCTTCGCCTCCTCTTAAGAAGAAGAGGATGGCGACCGCTAAGCCTAGATCTCAGCCCAAGCCTAGGAAGGAACTTGTGTCTCCAGCTTCATTCCGTGCTCCCACTCCTCCCGGTGCTTCGGATTCTGACACCGAGTATATTCCCGAGTCTGAGCCTACCGATAGGGCTCCTACTCCTCCTCCTAGGTCTAGCACTCGTCCGACTTCTAGCACTCGTCCATCTAAGGGGAAGGCTCCCATGCCAGTTGGCGGTGTCGATATATCGTTATGTCGCGATGACCCTATGTGTCTCACTTTATACAATCGTATCGAGCACTGTCCTCTGCTATTGGAGCACTTCGTTCAGTTCTCCGACTTCCCTCACCTTTCCGATCTTCTCTCTTACAGCGGTCTGCTTGATTATCTTCGCCATGACCCTAAGGCGAATCCACACCCGTACCCCCGTCTTGTGAAACTTTTCTATGCGAACCGTGTTCGGGGTCAGTATGACGAGACCCATTCCATTGAGACGACTATCTTGGGGACACCGATTGTCCTCACGACAGAAATCTTAGGGGATTTGATAGGTGTCTCCTTTTCTGGCCTCCTTCCTTCCGATATCTCTGTCGATGACATTTCTGATCTTGACCAGACCATGCTCTCCGAGATATTCCATGTTATCCCTCCCGCCATGATTGGCGTCCCATCCAAATCTTTCAAGCCCAACGCTTGGGTCTTGAATCTTATCTTGAAGTCGTGCCTCCTTCTGAAGTACGGCTCATCGAGCTTGCCATCCCAGCCATTCCTTAAGCTGATCTATGCTCTCTTCATGGGGAGCGAGATCAATTGGGCTAGGATTATCTTGATAAGATGGATTCCTTCGAGTGTATTAGGAAATCCACAAAATCTGCTCACATCCCATATCCTTGACTTTTGACACTCGTCTTCCGTCACTTCAAGGTCCCTCTCCCTCCAGATGATGAGCATCCCCTTGGTCCTCCTCTGAATGCGACGGCCATCAAGAAGTCTCTTACGGCACTTCGTCACGTTCAGAAGACGACCCCTTCAGCTTCTGCTTCAGCTGCTTCTGCTCCTCCTCCTACTCCTACTCTTGCTGAGTTTGCCGTCTCTCTGAGATGTGTGGTGTATCGTGTCTGTAGGTCTGAGGTGATGCTAGCTCGCATCTGCTCTCACTTGGGCATTGAGGTTCCTCTGTCTGTTTCTGATGATGAGATGGATGAGGATGAGCTCCAGGAGCTCGTTGGATCTGCTGCTCGTGCCCCAGAGGGTACGTCTACTCCTGCTGCTACTTCTGCTGGTGCCCCCGAGACCACACCTGTTGCCACCATTCCTCCGGTGGATACTTCGTCTGGTGCTCCCGAGGCCACTCTCGTAGCGACTCTACCTTCTGTGGACATTCCTGCTGACCCAGTGACCACCACCCCTCCTGCAGAGCCTGCTGCTGCTGCTGCTGACCCTGACTCCACCTCCTGAGCTTGCTTGGAGGACTCTCCCTATGCACTTTGGATGATATATCTTGTAGTGAGAGTGTGGGTTAGGATAGTTTGGGTGGTTCTGGAGTTTTGATGTATTTTTGGATGTTATATGATGTATTTTGATGTATACATGTTTTAATGATACACTTGTGACGTATGCTCATTTTGATGTCCGATGGGACATATGTTGTATGATGTGCCCCGATCTGGGGATCGTTATTATGTATGTTGTCAGATGTATCCATTTTGTTATATATATATAAATATATATACATCATGTTGACATTTACTTCTGTGTGCACATTTTATATATTATTTTTGTCTGTCTCTGATAATAACTTCGTCGCTCGACGACCTTCTTGATTTAATTGAAAATATTTCTATGAAAACATAGAATTGTTTTCCATGCACTAAATTCATCAAGAATGTTGATATTGGAGAGTTTATTCCATAACTCAATTCGTGAAATTAATTTGAGTTTTGATGACTTTATTTTTCGATTCTCGACTCTGGTCTTATTGGCACTCTTTGATTTACTTCGTATTTTCCTTTGGTGCCATTTGGACCGTGGTCGTGTTCTACGACTCCCGTGCTTCTATTTGTAGCCATTGTTGTTTTCGTTGTTCTCCTCCCACACTTTTTGCTAATGCCAAAGGGGGAGGGAATTAATAATGACAATGTGCTAAATGATAATTTAAAGAATTTTTTCCAAGAATCTAATTTGATATGTTAGATTCACGGGGAGTTAAGATATAAAAATGGATTTAGATCCTAAATTTCGATAATTGGATTCACATTTTATACTTTCCTCGTCTGCTTGATGCGTATGATTATTATTTAATTTGGAATTAACGTGTCATCAATACATGGGGAGTAAGTAAATTACATTTGAATCATTATTTTTGATTATTATTTATGTTGGTTTGTCATCACCAAAAAGGGGGAGAATGTTGAGTATTGATTCTCCGGATTTGGTTTTGATGATGAACAAACATAAATATCGCGAACTAACTCTTTATGAGCGCAGTTATGGAGATCGTCGCCAAACTTCTATGAACATCAAAAGCGACGTCTCGAGACTTCTCAAAGCGCGTGATCGTATGCTTGAAGCTTCGTTGAAGCTCATGGACCATTATTGAAGTCAAGAGATTCGAATCGAAGCATTTGAAGACGGTTCGTCAAGTTTTATTTATAGCCTTCTAGCTTCGTTTCGTAGAATGTTAAGCCTTGCGTAGGTCTTACATTTTAATCTTCATAACGATCATATCTTAGAGCTAGGATCTTATTAAAAGCCCATGCAAACTTTCCCGAAGCTTCACGCTTCATTTTACGGCTTTTTGTGCAAGTTAGTTGGTTCAAGAAGAAGAACCAACCGACTAGATGACAATCTAGTCGGTCGGCAATGCTTCTTGAACCGACTAGAATGCCTTGACTAATTTTAGCTCTTTACTGTTTATAGTTAGTCGGTCCAAGAAGGTTCACCGACCGACTAGTTGTGAAACTAGTCGGTTTGGAATCCTTCTTAGACCGACTAGTTCTGGGTTCAGTTTTTCAGCCTGAGCTACTATTTATCATTAGTCGGTCTAAGAACGTTTGTCGACCGACTAGTAGAGAAACTAGTCGGTTAGAATTTGTTCTCAGACCGGCTAGTTCAACTTGATTTCAGCCTATACTATTTTGACTCTTAGTCGGTCAAAGAACACTCACCGACCGACTAGTTGTGAAACTAGTCGGTTGGCAAGTCTTCTTAGACCGACTAGTTCCTATTGTCTGAACTTCATCTTTTGACTGTTCTTCAGTTAGTCGGTTCATGTTGATTCACCGACCGACTAGTTGATGAACTAGTCGGTCAGTGATTCTTCTTTGACCGACTAGTCTGCTTCAGAATAGAGCCGTTGGAGCATTAAATGCCACGAATTTTGCTCTCTCTTTCCTCTATCCTATATATACTTGAAGGGCTGCTTTCATAGCATTCAAGGCTGATATTTATTGAAGTTTAGAGATCAAAGAGAAGAAATTAATTCTCATTCAAAGCTCATTCATTTCATTCAATAATCTCTCCCTCACTCTTATTTCAAAAGAGAGATTCATTGATTGTGAGCCTTCCAAGCCAAGAGCTTGATTCTAGGTCACCAACTCCTCCCTAGGCTTCCATTGCTGGTCATCTACTTGGAGTTAGGGTTTGGTGCCTTCATCTTCCCCAAAATCCTCTTTGCCCTAAATCGTAAGTTTACTCAAGGCATATGATTTTGTTGGTAAGCATTTCGTATTTCATTTACATTGCTATTGCAAGTGTTTTACTCTCGGTTGTGAGAGTTTGTGTGTGATCCCGGTTTGTGGGAGTCACAATTTCATTTGTGTATGATTTGATCTTGTAGAGGTTTTCTACAAGAATTTCATAGTGCAAATTTGAGTTAGAGGTTTCTAACTCAAGTATCCGGAGGGGATCCAGGTGTTTGGGACGTAGGATCACCGGGAACAAGTCGGGGAGACTTGGGTGGATCCGAACCCGTTATATCGTGTGTTTGCGATTGCATTTCTTTGTTGTCAATATTTTCATTTCTGCATTGTTGGTTGAGTTTGCAAGATAATTAGGAATTATCTTCTTAATTATTTTAAAGTACTATTCACCCCCCTCTAGTACTTGTGCATTAGCTATGTAGGGCATTACACGTTATACTCCCCTAAATCCATCCGAAACCTCCTAAGCTTTAAAGATATCAGTTTAAACGGATATCACTTAGAGATGGTTGAGGAAAATGAAAGGGAATATTTTCTTGTAACGTCTCTTACAAATGGTTCAAAAACCATTGTGGAACGTTTCAAGGGACTCCACTCGGGACTCAACCAAACAAGTATACAAACTCCAGAAACATCAATGGTGGAGCACCTGCAGTGCCCCCAAACACCATATGTCACGCCCCGCTTCCCAAAAGGGACGGAAGCGAAATGTGACGAGGCCCGCTTAGGCCAGGGCTAAGAGCCCGGACCCAATAAGCGTCTGTAGAGGTACCATTTTAAAAGATTTTCAGGTTCTTGTATTTTTATAGTTCGAAACAACAAAAGTACAGAAAAGAAATTTGCATTCATTAAATTAGAGATATGATATCCAACAAGTACAAAGTCTAAAAAGAAGCCTAAGCGTGGCAAGGAAAACTGAAAGTAGTAACCTCTGAAGGTGGCGACTAAAAAGACCTCAAGGTCTGGTCCTCGTCAGGCACGTGTAGGAAGATATATGCCCATGAGGCAATTTATCTTGATTATACGTCTTGTTCATACCGTATATGGTACGTATTATTCTAAGTATAAGATCGTTTGTATTAACATACTTAGATAATATCCATAGACTTAGAGTTAGGTCCTTACATATCTAGATGAGATCTCGATTATGAGTAAGTAAGAGACCGAATAGAAACGTAAGTCTAAAACGGTTCGTGATCATAGATGTGTCGAGAACTGGATATCGACACATCGGATAGATCACTGTGTCTTCGTCTTACCTTCGGGTAATGATGATCTCATAGTCATTCGACTTGCTGAAGTCGGAGACGAGACACAGGTGCTCATTGGAGAATGAGTTCACTGAACGACCAAGATAGAGTTATTAAATGGTTAACTTTAATGATCTGTCTTTAATAACTCTAGGGTGATGATAGGTTAGTTGATCCTTAAGACCTGAAGTCATCTGTATAAACCTATGAACGGACGATGTAGCTTAGACCCATGATCTAGCTTCGAGGACCAGTCCTGATGAAAGATCTTAGGTTGGGTTGCACCAGAAGCTCTCTAGGTGAGTAAGTGACTAAGATGGGATTCGTCACTTCCATTAAAGGGAAGTTAGTGTTATAGGCTCAGTACGGTCTTTATGTTAATCCTCGGCCGGGGTACGTTGCAAGTAGTACAACGTGTATACAATAAAGACCGCCGTATACTGACCAATGTTGTCTGATAGGGTTGACAGAAAACCATACCCTAGGCCAACATCAAACACAGTCTTGACGAAGGGATTTTATCTAACGGAATTCATCACTGACACAGCCAATGCAAACCCTATGATACTTTTGTCAAAGGGTCGATCACGTTATGATGACTCTGAAACAGGGACGACAGCTACTGCTCGTAGTGACCGTCGTCTAGGGGTTTCGAGCCCCAACCTGTAGTAAGGTCAGGCTGTAGGGTCTCACACCGAGTAGTACTCGTGTCTTAGTAATAGGAATATAGAATAGAGAGAAATATCATTTGATGATATTCACAAGTTGAGTTGTGAAAGTTAGTCGCAATAGCAATAGGGACACAACGTTGCATTAGATGCTAACGTTAACTAAACGTGTTGTAAATTAGTTACGACGAATTTTGTAGGAACAAACTTGTTGGAAAGGGTTACCTGGATGACGGGATCGTCTCGGTCTAAACACAGGTTCAAACCGCGTCCAAATCGGAGCTCAAACGAGCCCAGAAACGCAGAAAGAGTTCAAGGGGAAGTGGGTTAGACCCACCGGGCCAAGAGGCCCATGTGCAAGGGCAAAACGGGCGCGGCCCGCTGCAGCAGCGGGCATGGCCCGCTGTGTGCAGCGGGCGGGCGCCCGCTGCATTAGCGGGCGTGGCCCGCTGCACAGCGGGCCAGCGCCCGCTGATGCAGCGGGCACGGCCCGCTGCACGCAGCGGGCCAGTGCCCGCTGCAAGCGGGCGCGGCCCGCTGCTTGCAGCGGGCGCCCGCCCGCTGCAACAGCGGGCGCCCGCCCGCTGCTTGCAGCGGGCGGGTGACCCGCCCTTGCCCCCCTTGGGCGGGCGCGCCCGCTAAGTCTAGCGGGCGCGCCCGCAACTTAAGTCAAATTAGGTTTTTTGAAAACCCAAATGACGGCTACGAATTTTGTGAGGATTGCTAAACTTTGAGCAATTGTTTGAGGGGTCAAACGAAGTCGAAATTCGTCGCCGTCAGTTCCTACGCGTTCACCATTCCAAGCTCTTCTGATTGATAGCTTGTTTGGTGTCTGAAGTTTAGTATGTGAGGAGAATTAATTAGTTAAAGTTTGACTTTGTGAAAGGCTAACTTTAAAATTGAAATTAAGCCAAATGACTTAATTTATTTTTCCTCTTCATGTGGATTGTCCCACATTGCCCGCAACGAGATGTTGAGTGCTCACTCCCTATATAAATAGGGGTGCACTCTCCTCGTTGAAATACACACCAGTCAACGATCGGGTAGCTCCAAATTATTGAGCAAGCTCGGTCCGCGACTAAATCTCTCTCTCTACTTTCCTATTCTCCGGAGTAGTCCTAGCACGACTACGAAGGGGGTTTGGATCTGATCCGGACGTCTAAGACGCGGGTTTCTTCTCAAGTGAAACTTTCTACCGCGTGTGATCGGCTCGGAGGCGAAAGCGGCTCGGGCGGATCGGTGCGAGGGTGCGAGGCGGCTCAGGGAGATCGGGTCAACGCGGCTCGGGTACGAGGAGCTTCTCAAGACGGTGCGGTACATCTTGCCTGCTCCAGGGCCAAGATTCCGGGTATGTGGTTAAGCGTTTTTTAGCGTAATTTTAATTAGTCGCTTAGTGTAGATCCTTCTTGGAGTGGTCAGACCCACTCCAAGTCGGCATAGATCGGGCTGGGTTCTGGCTCCCCAGAGCCTAGCTAAATTGTTTAGCTAGTCTAGAAATTTTGATTTCTGTTTTTCCGCTGCGCTTTTGTGCCTCCGTGGTCCGTCCGACTTAGGACGGATACGGATCCGAGCTCTGGGGGTCCGCCAAAACCCCAACAGCACGTGCTCTGGGTCGACGTCCTTGGCTCCACGTCCGCTGGCAAGTCCGCCTCGTCAACGTACTCTGGCTCAACACCTGACGTACAGCACCAAAAGAAGGAACTGTACGTCAGGTCAGGTCTACAAAAGGGGTTAGACCAAACTGCAAGTGTATCAACTTTTAGACAATATTTTACTGGTTGATTAGCATGCTGGGGTTACAACAAGTACAAGAGAAGTAACGTAGCAGGAAAGTAAAACGCAACAAGTAGTAGTGGTAGCGTGTGCTACCAACTACGGGACTAGCCTACAGGTGTCAGGACAAGACGTGACGTGACGGAAGCAAGGCAGGACAAGACAAGTGAGACACGAAAGGGTTCACGCCTTACGGTTCGAGGGGGATCAGACCCTCTTACCGTGTGCACGCTCAACCCAACCCCAAACCCCAAGACAAGACATGACAAGATATCCGTACAAGGGATCACTCGCTCTAGCTTGGCGAGTGCCCTATTGCCCGCAGGCTGAGAATCCGTACAAGGGATCACTCTCTCTAGCTTGGAGAGTGCCCTATTGCCCTCGGGCTGTGTATCCGTACAAGGGATCACTCTCTCAACTTGGAGAGTGCCCTATTGCCCGCAGGCTGTGAGTCTGTACAAGGGATCACTCGGCGAGTGCCCTATTGCCCAGCGGGCTGTGCAAGACGGGACATGACGTGACAAGACGGGAAGGGTTATTCTAGGGTGTCCACACACACGCACACACATGATAGCCCTACAGCATGAAAAAGTTGTTGTTGTCAGGCTCAGACTTCGTCGTCAAGTCTGAGCCGTCAAGAGTCGTCCCGGACGCTATCATTTCACGTCCGGTTCTATTTGTTCACAGTTAACAGTTCTAACCAACTAAGGCCTAAGCACGGCCAAAAGTGCAAGTGGATACACTTGCCTGCGATGGCGAGTGTGTCGTCAGTCCGGGGCGTCTCGTCCAGTCGTCGCGTCCGCAGAAGTCCGTCTGAAATATCGCCACGGCGACGATGTCAGGTCTCAAATTCATCAAATCCTATTAGGGTTCGTTTCTAGGTTTTCGGGACTATCCTATTCGTCAAAAGTCACTTTTTTTGATGTATCAACCTAATCGACGATCTATCCTATGTGCACAGTCAAATTTGTCCGTTCGTCGATTTTCTATGTTCGTACAACGTTTTACAGGAGCAGAAAATTAAATTTAGTTCAAGTTGATGGTTTTTAGTTTAGGGTTCAGTCAGCTATTGTGGGGGTTTCTACGAGTTTCGGGGAACCAACCTGAACCGGAGTTTGCTGTCGATTGGACGTCGGGTCTGATCGGAGAACTCCTCGGCTTCAGATCTGGTCCTCGCACGTCTCTCCAAAAGTTCGAACTTGCGACGAAGGCCTACGACGTGTCGCAACGTCGTAGACGGCAAATCCGCGAAGTGGCACGTCCAAGTGGGGCCCACAGCAGTGCTAGGGGTCCAAGGGGGGCCCACAACACCTCAGGAGCACTTGGGGGGCCCACCACAGAAGTTGGTGTGGGAGAAACCCACTTGCGACACTAGGCCATCGGTCGTTCACCCTCGGTGCGAGGGTTTCTCTCGGTCAGACCGAGAGAAGCTCTCGGTCGTGCGAGCTGCGATGCGGGGGAGGTCGGCACGGCGTCGGTGCGAGGGTTCTTGTCGGTCAGACCGACAGATCTTGTCGGTCGGGTGCTTGGACGAAGCTGGCAGCGGAGCGGGGTGCGGAGCGGCTTCGGGTGCGGAGCGGGCCTCGGTCAGACCGACGGGGCGGGTCGGTCAGGCGCTGGCGATGCGGAGCGGGGCGATGCGGGCGGCTGTGCGAGGGAGCCTCTCGGTCAGACCGAGAGAGAGCTTCGGTCGGAGCGGGCGATGCGGGGGGAAGCGATGCAGCGGCTGAGCGAGCGGCGATGCGGGGTGCTGCTCCGGTCGTGCAAGGGGATTTGCAGGGGAGAGCTCCGGTCGTGCACGTTGCGATCGTCGCAACGTTGCGACGAAGCTTTAGAAGATGAAACGGCGGCTAGGGTTTTGAGCTATGAAGAAATAACTTTTCCTAGGGCTAACTTAAATAGGTTAGAGCTAGGGTTAGGGTTTGGGTTCGGAAAAATATTATTAAAATAATTTAAATTAATTAATTTACTTAAAAATTACTCTCCTCTCCCTCACACAAAATGGGTGCGGCCAAAAATTCTAAAATTTTTCCTAAAAATTCTTTAATACGTTATTATAATATAGAAATTTTATTGTAATTAAAACTTTTATAAAAATAGGTTTTAAAACTATTTAAGACTTTCAAAAAAAATAGAAAATAGGTCAAATTAAGTCCAAAAATTATAAAATAATTATGGGGTGTTCTAGATGACTAAAGAAAGATAGTGGAGAAGACGGATCTTCATTTTGATGTCGAGAGACGAAACTAAAATTCGTAACGTCTCGCATCAAAGCAGAAAGTCGCGACATCACGCCAATTAAGATAGCGTCGCTGAAGAACGACTCAAGATATGTTGTTACAAAGTTATTCCACAATCTAATACTTCCAGAGACGATCACGTCGATATATCACTCAATAATATTCAAAAACAAATAAAGTCAAAAATAAGCACGTGCACAATCAATAGCACGTGCACAAAGAAAGTACGATCAGAAACCGACCGTTACATTCTACCCACCTTAGAAATGATTCCGCCCTCGGAATCACTCACACTAAGACTAATTACAAAATTTATAAATACCTAAGCTTATAACTCCTATCCTCCACTCCATGATCTCTGATCATTAAAACTTCAATATCGTTCCTCCAATAATCCATCATGACCCTTCTTTTCACTGGGCAAAGCCACGACTAAACTCACGTCCTATACTTAGCTATAGATCCATCACTACTGTTCCAATTTCCAACTCCAAGTTCTCATAAGAAATAATGATAATCATCTTCTCAATAATATCTTTTGAATTTCTAAATCTTTTCCCATCATTAATAAATCTCCAAAAATGAGATTCTAGTCATCCACCAATCCAAGACAAAAACATTTGTCTATCCTGTAATACCTTCACCAATTAGCAATCGTCGTGTCTTTAATACATTCTCGTCATATCTCCCCATAAATTTATCCACCAAATAATTTTGATCTATCAGAAGTACATCACATCCTACTCACTATAACTAATCCCAACCAAAATTAAGTCCGACTACCTAACCATCCATTAATCTCAGCACGTCGTGTTACTCCCAATGTCTTCTCACTTCAACTCAACAATCAAGTCTCGATGCTAATAAAAGCTCTACTCAATCTCATGATCATCTTAACTCCTACCATACTCCGCAGCCATCCCTATCTACCATTCGTCTAAGCCTCAAATCTGATAAGTTCTCATCTCCTCGCATATAATTTCATCCGACCAGAATTTCTCATTGAGTCCGTCTCACATCGGTATTTTAAATAGGTCTTGGACAGCTCATTCTTTTCATCCAAAAGATTTTCTAATCCATCATCCTCGTGTTCCCAAAATCAATTAATCATTGCCATAATAAAACTTATCTCACTCCAAGCCTACTTGCAAACACAGTCCTATAACGATAATAGCTAGTCCCAATTAATATAACAACCATAAACACGAAAACTTTCTTTAAGGGAGAAGAAAAGAAAAGAAAGAGGGACTTAAGGCCAAGGAAATACTTTAAAACATTTGGAAAAAGAACGTGCGGTGTTGCGGTAATGGATGAGGGAGGTTAAGTGATTTGTGATCTGGTGAGCTAGTTTTAAAACTTTAAAGATTTGGTCTAAAGAAAACAAAGTTTTTGATGCGATCACATACAACCAAGATAAACCATCCATTGAAACTAAAACTACGTCTAAGGATCTGCCTGCGATGACGCCATTCATATAAGTATAAATACCGTCATTCAGACAACTCCCAGCTTACCATGGTTAACATTGAGTACACATTCAAGACACAGGAGACAAACATCAGGATCCTAAAGATGACACACTCGTACAGGTCTACACACTCTACATATACTCAGGCACTGCAACGACATCACCTACCAGAGGGCCTACTCCTAAACTGGAGATAGCATGGATAACTACAAGGTCTAATGTCTAGGTAAAAGAAGGAAGGAAAACTAAATCAAAAGCGGAACGAAATAAGATCGGAAGGAACGAGTTCAAATAAGGCAAGATAAGGAGGTAGTTGGTTGGGTATAAAACGATTGTTTTGCAAATGAGAAATAAGTTTACACAAAGATTTTGAAATGTGGTCACGAGAAACATAGAACAGATATAATAATAATAAAATAATTGAAGTTTCCCCTAGTTTAGAAAAAATATTTTAAAGATATGAACTGTAAGTGATTTAGAAATAGATCTGGTAGCCCAGAAAAATATAAATTGAATTATCAAAATCTTAACACGGTTTTAAAAATGAAAATATGAAAGATACCGATTTGAAATAATTTCCAGATAGTAACTTGAAAATTGACGACCAAGGAGATTTCAAAATCTAAGAAGGAACTTTTAATCGAAAAGCAATAAATTTTAAATATATATAATAAAGGGTTTTCAAGGAAGTTAAACCGAGCGAAGAATTTAATAATGGGTTTCGAAAACAAGAAATAAAGGAAATAAAAGTGGGATGAGGTAGCGATTGTTTTGTAAATGAAAAAAAATAAATTTAAACAAAGGTTCTTGAAGTATGAGCACGATGAACATATAGATGTTTATATGTAAGAAATTTAAAATCCCCCTTTGTTTTAGAAAAATATTCTAAAGTACGTACGAAAATGGTTAAAATAAATTTCGTAGGTAGAAAAATGATATATTGAATTCCCGAAATAATAACAAAGTTTTAAAACTAAAATTCGATGGATACTGATTCGAAAATAAGTACGAGGTCGTAACTTAAAACTTTTACGACCGAAAGGTTTCAAAATTTGCGAAAGAATTTTAACTTAACCGAAAATAAGAAATTTTAAATAATTAATAAAAGTTTTCAAGGAAGTCAAATTCGGCGGAGAATTTAATAATGAATTTCGAAAATACTTTTAAAGGAAGCAGGTTTTGGGAATGGGGAAATTTTGAAAATAAATACAAGATAGTAGAAATATATTGTGTAGTTTATAAAAGTAATATATATATTTTGGAAACAAGGCAAATAATGCGAGATATTGACTTAAAACATTTACGTCCAAGAAAGCTCCAAGTCAATTAAAAGTTTTAACTCGATCCAAAACAGCAAATTTTAAATATATAATATAGGGGTTTTCAAAGAAATCAATCTGAAGCGAAAACTTAATAAAGAAAGTCGAAAATAATTTTAGAGAAGGTAGAATTGGTCAGGGAAGGGATTCGAAGGATCAATGATGATCATTAGGAAACGATCACGAGAAACAAGAGAAAGGAAAAATGATCGCATGAAGAGTACGCGTAAGCTATGAATCGTGAAGAGCTACGATGCAACTCTATGGTCGATAGCACAAAATTTGCAAGGATCAGAGGGATGCTAGAGGACAAGGGTTCTAATCATCGGGTCGTCTAAAGATTTAGGATAACTCAGCTCTAAGACTTCCTAATGAGCTAGAATATGATCAGGATCTAAAGAGAAGGTTCCTAAGAGAATCGAGGTTACGTTCTGCTGGGCCCGAAGTCAATGGAGCTGGGCGAGCGACTAACTAAAAGAAGGACTCTAAATATCTAATACGATCAGAATCAAATGGGGATGCTAAAATAGTCTAGGACGAGGACGACTAAATCTTAACCAAGGCATCCGACTATCAACCTGGGACGTCTACCTAAGTCTTCCTACTATCTAAGACTGGGAAACTAATTCAGACTTGTACGTGGATATCAAATGAATGCGGTACTTTTATTGTTCCGAACTTTTGCAAGACCTGCATGGGCCACCACTAAAACCTGTCACGCCCCGCTTCCCAAAAGGGACGGAAGCGAAACGTGACGAGGCCCGCTTAGGCCAGGGCTAAGAGCCCGGACCCATTAAGCGTCTGTAGAGGTACCATTTTAAAAGATTTTCAGGTTCTTGCATTTTTATAGTTCGAAACAACAAAAGTACAGAAAAGAAATTTGCATTCATTAAATTAGAGATATGATATCCAACAAGTACAAAGTCTAAAAAGAAGCCTAAGCGTGGCAAGGAAAACTGAAAGTAGTAACCTCTGAAGGTGGCGACTAAAAAGACCTCAAGGTCTGGTTCTCGTCAGGCACGTGCTCTGGGTCGACGTCCTCGGCTCCACGTCCGCTGGCAAGTCCGCCGCGTCAACGTACTCTGGCTCAACACCTGACGTACAGCACCAAAAGAAGGAACTGTACGTCAGGTCAGGTCTACAAAAGGGGTTAGACCAAACTGCAAGTGTATCAACTTTTAGACAATATTTTACTGGTTGATTAGCATGCTGGGGTTACAACAAGTACAAGAGAAGTAACGTAGCAGGAAAGTAAAACGCAACAAGTAGTAGTGGTAGCGTGTGCTACCAACTACGGGACTAGCCTACAGGTGTCAGGACAAGACGTGACGTGACGGAAGCAAGGCAGGACAAGACAAGTGAGACACGAAAGGGTTCACGCCTTACGGTTCGAGGGGGATCAGACCCTCTTACCGTGCGCACGCTCAACCCAACCCCAAACCCCAAGACAAGACATGACAAGATATCCGTACAAGGGATCACTCGCTCTAGCTTGGCGAGTGCCCTATTGCCCGCAGGCTGAGAATCCGTACAAGGGATCACTCTCTCTAGCTTGGAGAGTGCCCTATTGCCCTCGGGCTGTGTATCCGTACAAGGGATCACTCTCTCAACTTGGAGAGTGCCCTATTGCCCGCAGGCTGTGAGTCTGTACAAGGGATCACTCGGCGAGTGCCCTATTGCCCAGCGGGCTGTGCAAGACGGGACGTGACGTGACAAGACGGGAAGGGTTATTCTAGGGTGTCCACACACACACGCACACACATGATAGCCCTACAGCATGAAAAAGTTGTTGTTGTCAGGCTCAGACTTCGTCGTCAAGTCTGAGCCGTCAAGAGTCGTCCCGGACGCTATCATTTCACGTCCGGTTCTATTTGTTCACAGTTAACAGTTCTAACCAACTAAGGCCTAAGCACGGCCAAAAGTGCAAGTGGATACACTTGCCTGCGATGGCGAGTGTGTCGTCCGTCCGGGGCGTCTCGTCCAGTCGTCGCGTCCGCAGAAGTCCGTCTGAAATATCGCCACGGCGACGATGTCAGGTCTCAAATTCATCAAATCCTATTAGGGTTCGTTTCTAGGTTTTCGGGACTATCCTATTCGTCAAAAGTCACTTTTTTTTGATGTATCAACCTAATCGACGATCTATCCTATGTGCACAGTCAAATTTGTCCGTTCGTCGATTTTCTATGTTCGTACAACGTTTTACAGGAGCAGAAAATTAAATTTAGTTCAAGTTGATAGTTTTTAGTTTAGGGTTCAGTCAGCTATTGTGGGGGTTTCTACGAGTTTCGGGGAACCAACCTGAACCGGAGTTTGCTGTCGATTGGACGTCGGGTCTGATCGGAGAACTCCTCGGCTTCAGATCTGGTCCTCGCACGTCTCTCCAAAAGTTCGAACTTGCGACGAAGGCCTACGACGTGTCGCAACGTCGTAGACGGCAAATCCGCGAAGTGGCACGTCCAAGTGGGGCCCACAGCAGTGCTAGGGGTCCAAGGGGGGCCCACAACACCTCAGGAGCACTTGGGGGGCCCACCACAGAAGTTGGTGTGGGAGAAACCCACTTGCGACACTAGGCCGTCGGTCGTTCACCCTCGGTGCGAGGGTTTCTCTCGGTCAGACCGAGAGAAGCTCTCGGTCGTGCGAGCTGCGATGCGGGGGAGGTCGGCACGGCGTCGGTGCGAGGGTTCTTGTCGGTCAGACCGACAGATCTTGTCGGTCGGGCGCTTGGACGAAGCTGACAGCGGAGCGGGGTGCGGAGCGGCTTCGGGTGCGGAGCGGGCCTCGGTCAGACCGACGGGGCGGGTCGGTCAGGCGCTGGCGATGCGGAGCGGGGCGATGCGGGCGGCTGTGCGAGGGAGCCTCTCGGTCAGACCGAGAGAGAGCTTCGGTCGGAGCGGGCGATGCGGGGGGAAGCGATGCAGCGGCTGAGCGAGCGGCGATGCGGGGTGCTGCTCCGGTCGTGCAAGGGGATTTGCGGGGGAGAGCTCCGGTCGTGCACGTTGCGATCGTCGCAACGTTGCGACGAAGCTTTAGAAGATGAAACGGCGGCTAGGGTTTTGAGCTATGACGAAATAACTTTTCCTAGGGCTAACTTAAATAGGTTAGAGGTAGGGTTAGGGTTTGGGTTCGGAAAAATATTATTAAAATAATTTAAATTAATTAATTTACTTAAAAATTACTCTCCTCTCCCTCACACAAAATGGGTGCGGCCAAAAATTCTAAAATTTTTCCTAAAAATTCTTTAATACGTTATTATAATATAGAAATTTTATTGTAATTAAAACTTTTATAAAAATAGGTTTTAAAATTATTTAAGACTTTCAAAAAAAAGAAAATAGGTCAAATTAAGTCCAAAAATTATAAAATAATTATGGGGTGTTCTAGATGACTAAAGAAAGATAGTGGAGAAGACGGATCTTCATTTTGATGTCGAGAGACGAAACTAAAATTCGTAACGTCTCGCATCAAAGCAGAAAGTCGCGACATCACGCCAATTAAGATAGCGTCGCTGAAGAACGACTCAAGATATGTTGTTACAAAGTTATTCCACAATCTAATACTTCCAGAGACGATCACGTCGATATATCACTCAATAATATTCAAAAACAAATAAAGTCAAAAATAAGCACGTGCACAATCAATAGCACGTGCACAAAGAAAGTACGATCGGAAACCGACCGTTACACCATAATTCCAACTCTGGCATAGTAGACTGGGACACCCTGGATCTGTTATGATGTACCGCATCATAAAAATCTCCAGGGGCATAGACTTGAAGAACCTGAAGATTCTTCAAAAAGGTAAATTCCCATGTCCACCCTGTTACAAGGGTAAACTGATTACGAGACCCTCTCCACTAAAAGTGGACCTGGAGTCTCCAAGTTTTCTGGAAAGAATTCACGGAGACATTTGTGGGCCTATACACCCATCAAGTGGTCCGTTTAGGTACTTTATGGTCCTGATTGACGCATCTACTAAGTGGTCACATGTGTGTCTACTGTCCACCCGAAACCTTGCACTGTCTAAGCTTTTAGCTCAGATAATCATGTTGCAGGCCCACTTCCCCAACTACCAGATAAAGAAACTTCGTCTAGACAATGCGGGGGAGTTTACATCACAAGTCTTTCTAGACTATTGCCAAGCACAGGGAATTGAAGTCGAACATCCTGTAGCACATGTTCACACCCAAAACGGGTTAGCAGAATCTCTAATTAAGAGACTGCAATGGATTGCTTGTCCATTATTAATTCAATTCCAGCTGCCAGTGAATGCATGGGGTCATGCAATTTTGCATGCTGCATCTTTAATAAAATTAAGACCTTCTGGAGGTCAGTCATCTTCTCCAATGCAACTAGCACTTGGAGCATCACCAATTTTATCACACTTGAGAATATTTGGTTGTACAGTATACGTCCCCATAGCACCATCACAAAGGATAAAGATGGGTCCACAACGTCGCCTAGGCATTTATGTTGGGTTTGACACCCCCCTCCATAATAAGATTCCTAGAACCTCTTACGTGAGACGATTTCAAGGCACGTCTAGAAGACTGTGAATTTGATGAAACATCATTTCCAAGACTAGGCTCACAGACAAGGAAACCCGAAGCTTCAGACTGTATCACTTGGGATACAAAGATATTATGTCACTTTGATCCACCCACAAGCCATTGTGAGGAGGAGGTCCTGAAGATTCTCCATATCTAAAACACTGTTCATCTCTTGCCAGACAAATTTACTGACAACCAGAAGGTTGTCAGATCGCACGTCCCTGCTGCTAACACTCCAACTAGGATTGACATACCACAAAATGGATGCAATCCGCCTGCAGCAGAAATGGTTGGACCTCTCAAAAAGAGAGGACGACCACCGGGATCCAAGGACCAAGTCCCTCGAAAGAGTAGGACCCTTGGCAATGGTAAAGAAATACCACCACAGGATGCTACTATAAGTCCTGCTACCCCATCTCTCCCAAACTCTCAAGCAGAGGAAAAACCGGGAGAAAATGAAGTTTCGATACACTATGTACAAACTGGGGAGTATTGGGACAAAAAGAGCACAACTATAGATGACATATTTACGTGTAATATTGCCATCAACGTTGCGTACTGCGACGATGATATTGAACCACGCTCTCTGACAGAATGTCAAAGCAGAGATGATTGGCCAAAGTGGAAAGCAGCAATAGGAGTGGAGTTGGATTCACTCACCAAACGCAAGGTCTTCAGACCTATAGTCCAGACACCAAAAGGTGTAAACCCGTGGGTTATAAATGGGTATTTGTTAGAAAACGAAATGAACAGAATGAGATCGATTTCTACAAAGCAAGGCTTGTAGCGCAGGGTTTTACCCAACGTCCAAGGGTGGATTTTGAAGCCACATACTCCCCGGTCATGGACGCGATCACCTTCCGATTCCTCATTGGCTTAACAGCCCAAGAGGGTTTGGATATGCAGCTTATGGACGTCGTGACTGCATACCTGACGTGCGTTTATATTTCATATGTTCACGCATGTTTTCTTTTGTGTTTTTCCGTTATTTTTCACCGTCTCGTACTCGTTTCTCGTATTTTCTCGTTTTCTTTCACTTTTCTTTGTTTTTCCGTGTTTGCAGGAGATTGTCTACATAGGGGACATTTAATGAAGATATCATAATTCCCCGGAGCAACGGGAGGAGTCACGCGTGACCCAGGGGGTTAAATGACGAAGATAGCATATTTCAGCCCCTCACCCGATCGGTTGATCATCTTCAACCGATCGGGTGATGCATGCGTGCACCACCCGGACGCATCTTGGAGCTCACAAGAAGTCACCTGGTCGGTTCAGTGACCGGGTCAAAAGCCCAAACTCTCTGGAATTCGAAGCTGATTGCCAATCGATCGGGTGACTTTCACCCGATCGGTTCATCTGTAGCTGAATCTCCAAGGCCAAGACACGAAGATCCAACCAGTCTCCTCACCCGGTCGGCGCCAAGATCCAACCGGTCACATCCACGCTTCAACCGACCGGTTCATCCTGACCGGGTGAAGTCCCGCATCTCGCTGCCGAAGTTTGGTTCTGATCACCCGATCGGTTGACTTGTCAACCGATCGGGTGATATCTTTTCCTATATATAGAACCCTAGGTTTTCCAGAAACGGGAGTTGGTTATTTTTTACTGTTTTCTTCATTTTGTGACGGCTGTAATTTCCCAGTTTTTGTAAGTTTTCAGATCTTTGTCAAACTTTAGTATTATCTTAATTGCTTTACTACCATTGCATTTCTATTGTCTGATCATGATTTTTACGGTCGATTTCTGTTTAGATCGCTTTTTGCTAAATATGTGTGAGTAGTTCCCAAATCTGGGATTTTGGCGGAAACCCCTTCGTGGGCTCTTCCCGATGCGTCCATAGGTCTAGGAAATCGATAGGGATTAGGAATCTAACGGTTACGCGGGGTGTTTTATTGTCATCGATGGGAAAAAGACCGCCTTTGACCGTCGGGCCAAGGGGGAATAAACTTGGCAGTTGACTCCCTAGCCATAGCTCACACCCTTAGCGTAGACGCCGAATCCTTGCGCGCGGGAGCGACAGGATGAGACGTTGGGAGTTATCGTTGCGAGCTTAGTGCTCCCGGAGTCGATCAGTGTTAATGGACACGGGAGTGCCCACTGATCGAACCCAGGAAGTCCGGCGTATCATCCTGGGCACCGACCGGAATATCGGCCCCATGGGACGCCGGTACCACTTTCAGAGGCAATGTCTCACCATTAGGCCCTAATTCCGATCGCTATCCTACCCGTAGGCCGTATCGACGAGAGTCGCTCGATAGGGTGGAAACTAAAGTCCCGGGTTTTTCCTTTATATTGTCTATACCTTGCATTCCATTTACCGTGACAAACCACCATCTGATCCGGGCTAGCTCGCCCATGGGGTGAGTTTGATCCTCCTTGACACAAGCACATCCACGCCTCCCTGAGTTTGACCCCCAAGCCACACTACAACACCGTGCGCTTGCGGTTACAAATATTTAAATCTCACGCCCCCGATCGTATCATTGCACACATCTACCGTGCATCATCCGGGAGGCGTCAAGCTTTATGGCGCCGTTGCCGGGGAGGCAACATGCTTGTTATTTTAGGATTTCATGAACCCTAGTGTCTAGCTCTCATCCCTACCTCGCGATAATTTTCGCAATCTTCTTTTTCCCTTTTTATTTTCTTATTTTTATTTTTATTTTTATTTCTTATCTTATCTGTTTCTTTCCCACTTTTCGCTTCACGGGTGTTTGTTGTTTTTCATGCACAGGAGTTCAAGAAGTCTCGACGACTTGATCCCCGTTGATCCAGAGATAAACGCCACCCTAAGGCGTTTGGCCGCTGAGAAGCGAAGGAGAGAGGATCCTGAAGCCATGGGGGAGAACACCCCACCTCACAAGTCCCTGCTGTAGTACTCGATGCCTTCCATCGAGTCCACCTCCGCCATCCGTCCTCCAGCTATTACGGCCCAAAGCTTCGAGCTTAAGCCATCTTTGGCGACGTGGGTCCAGCAGGATCAATTTTCAGGTGCACCCATGGAGAGCCCGATTGAGCATTTAGACTCCTTCTTGGAGAAATGTGACACCTTCCAGATAAACGGTGTCACAACTGATGCGATCCGACTGAAGCTGTTCCCCTTCTCCTTGCGAGATAAGGCCAAGCTGTGGCTTAGGGGGAAGGACCCGAATACATTCAACACCTGGGATAAGCTCTCAAATACTTTCCTGACGAAGTTCTTTCCCCCGGGGAAGACCATGAAGCTGAGGAGTGAGATCTCCTCCTTCCCCCAGGCCAGCCACGAGTCCTTGCATGAAGCTTGGACGAGATACAAGGAGATGCAGAGAAGATGTCCCCACCATGAGCTCCCCAAGTGGCAGATCATAAATCTGTTCTATAATGGGTTGAGGGACGATTTGAAATCTTCCATGGACGCCGCGGTTGGAGGGTCCTTTATGTCGAGAAGTGAAGAAGATGCCGGACAGATTCTTGAAAATATGGCATCCAACAATGAGCAGTGGTATGACGAGAGAGCCACACCTAGATCTGGGGGCATCCATAGGGTCGAGGACGTCGACAAATTGTCAAGCAAGTTTGACTTGCTATCGACCCAGATCTCCGCATTGATGGTAGGCGCCGGTGGCGCCGGTTCACAACAGATTACTGCGGTGGAGTCCGAAGTTTTTGGAGAGTTCGACGGTGGTGACATCTCACCACCGTTGGATCAGGCGAGCGCATTATTTTACAATCCTACAGGGAATGCACCTTTTCCACCACGAACAAACTCCAACCCGGCCTACTCTTCCAACAACCGAAATCATCCCAACCTTAGCTACCGAGCGCCTTATCAACAGCCGGCTCAGCAACAACATCAGATATATCAGCCGGCTAGGCCTCAGCAGCAGTTTCAGCAGCAACAATTTCAGCAGCAACGGCCTCCACAACAGTATCAACAGTATGCTCCTAGGAATCAGCAGCCCACCCAGCAGTAATACGGGCAGCAGAGGGCCATCTCTCCGGTTGAGTCCCTCTTGACTCAATACATCGCCAACCAGGAGAAGATAAATTTAAAGCTCGAGATGGGACAAAGAGTCCTCACTGATCAGGTGACCCAGCTAGGGTTGCAAGTGGCGAACCTTCAGAGACCGCAGAATTTATTACCGCCACAGCCTGAGGTGAACCCGAGGGGGGTAAATCGGACCTTGGCGCTCATGCATGAGCATGAGAATGTGTTCACCATCGTCTTGAGGAGCGGAACGCAAATACCCACGAGAATGCCCCCCAAAGGACCGGAAGCACCGTTGGTCATGGAACGACCAATTGAGAAATTAAATGACGACGGTGCTTCGTCGCCCAAGCCAACTACTCCATAGGGAGTTCATAGAGAGGAGAAGAAGAAGGATGAGGAAGGGAACCTAAGAGTATTCAAGCCCGTTGTACCTTTCCCACAACGGCTTGCCCAAGCCAAAATCGATGAGAAGTATGGCAAATTCTTTGCCATGGTGAAAGATCTGAGCTTACAAATCCCCTTCCTCGAGGCCATCGAGACAATTCCCTCATATGCCAAATTTCTGAAAGACTTGGTGACACGGGGATCTAGAAAAGAGAAGGTCGTGTTAACGGCGGAGTGCAGCGCCCTCATTCAGCGCGCAAATCCGCCCAAGCTTAAAGACCCATGAAGTTTCTCCATCCCTTGCTCTATTGGGGAAGTGCAAATCCAGAGGGCGCTCGTCGATCTAGGAGTGAGCGTCAGCTTAATGCCCCTATCGCTGTACAAGAGAATAGGGATGAGAGACTTAGAGCCCACCGGCATGACATTACAACTTGATGACCGTTCGGTCAAATACCCGGTGGGAGTAGTGGACGACCTCCCCGTCGATGTGAGAGGAGTACAAGTACCGGTTGATTTTGTGGTGATGGACATGCCGGAAGACAAGCATACTCCTATTATCCTGGGACGACCCTTTTTGGCAACCGCCGGAGTTTTGATAGACGTGAAGAATGGGAAGCTTTCCCTCAATGTCAGGCAAGAAAGAGTCGAATTTGACTTAGGGTTGTCGATGAAGCATCCCTATCCTCCGGATGATCCTAGTATCAATGTGCTAGAGCTGGAAGAAGAGAGAGCTGTGGAGGCAAGCTCTTGGGAAGTACTCTCGAGGAATCCCCCCGATAGCTTGGGGGACCTTGGAGAGCGAGTTGACGCACCTAATGAAAAAGTTGCTAATGAGGCGGTCACATGACATGTGATCCCTCTGGGATTCCCTAAGGCACCTCCTACGAGGAGAAAGGGGAAAGAGCCCATGGACCTCACCGGTGATGAGGTCCGGATCCTGAAAAAGATGGCGGTAGACGCCAATTTGAGGGAGAAGCCCCTGGACCCTGCCGACAAAGGGAGATTGGTCGAGCAAATTCTCTTGTCGCCACCAATTGCAACAAAGGGAGAAGCTGAAATGATGCCGGATTTTAGGCATCACCCGTATCGCCCACCATGAACATCATCAACGGGCGTCGAGCTAAACGACGTTAAACAAAAGCGCTTCATGGGAGGCAACCCATGCTCTAAACTTTTGTTGCACTTTTTAGGATTATTTTTTAACTTTATTTTATCTATTTTTATAAATAAATCCAGCCGCAAGAACTTCCGTTGTGGAACTTAGGCGATTTGTGGGTTTTTGCAGAAAACAAGGCCCCAACCGATCGGGTGATAAATCAACCGATCGGTTGGGATGTATCAGCTAACGGCCGTGTCTGCCACTAACTGAACCGACCGAGTGAGGAAAGAAGAGACCGTGTGAGCTGGGCCGAAGTCTCGGGAGTTTTTGAGAAATAATCAACCGATCGGTTGATAAAATGGTTGATCGGGTGACAGACCGGGTGAGCTGTACCAAACTTTCGGGAATATCTGTGGAGCGGCCAACCGACCGGGTGAGTTATCACCCGACCGGTTCACATGTATCATTTTTTCAGCTCAAAATTTCGACCTAAAGTCAACTGATCGGGTGACTTCTCACCCGATCGGTTCGACTTAAACCCTATAAATATCCCCCGACCCACCCGTTCATAGCTCCTCGCCCGATCGCTTTCTTCACCATCGTTTCTCCTTCCAACCTCTCCCAACGGCCGAAAACTCCTCTCCCACTTCCTCCACTCCTCCATTAGCCTCTCTCTCCACCTCCACTTTCCATCTCTCCATCTCTCTCTCTCTCTCTCTCTCTCTCTCTCTCTCTCTCTCTCTCTCTCTCTCTCCCCTATTTCGCATTTTTCTAGCCCTAATCCATAATATCCACCCCTACCGTCGAATTTTTGCTGAAGAAGAGTGCCGCGGCTCCACACTTCTCCCATTGCACGGCATTGGGTCAACTATAAGCGAAGAACTCGAATCTCTACTGGGTAACTTCGTTCCATTTCTCAAATTTCAATTTTTACCCTAGATATTTAATTTGCTTGATTATTCGTGTGTGTGCGCACTTCGATAGTATTTCACACTCATTTGCATCACTCACACGCACACATGGCCCGGGATAAAGATAAGGGGAAGAGTTCATGCGGGAGGAGGAACCGTTTCGAAAGAAACAGAAACAAACAGGTCCTCCTCCCCACACACGTGAACTGACACTAGCCCCTCCCCCACCTATTATCCCCCCTGAGGACCCAATGTTGGGCCCGCATGGGTACCTATTTAGGAACCAAGAGCACAAAGATTTTTATAATAGACTTGATGCTCGGGGGCATCTTTCGACCAAGTTCGCCCACACCCAATCGCTTATCGACCTCGGTGTCTTCACCGAGGTCAAGACTCGTTTTGCTAACTTAGGTTGGTTGGCCTTCCTGAATGCCTCTGATGTATCCTACCCGTCACTCACCTTAGAATTTCTTTCCTCACTCGTTTGTGAGTCGGGGTCGACTGTCATTTTCCGGGTGCGTAACAAAACCATCTGCACCAACCTGGATACCATCAACAATATATTTGGTTTCCCTATTCTAGGGAACGACGCTATCCGACACTACGGATACCCCCCGGAATTTGACGTCGATAACTTTTGGTTCCGCCTCACCATACTCCGTCGCTATCCCCGAGGTAAGGCCAATGCCTCCTCCATCATCCATCCCATATTTCGTCTGGCCCATAGGATCATATCCTCTGCATTTTTCCCCAGGGACGAGTCAGGCACCGTGACTATCCCTGATCTTTTTATTCTCTGGGCCATGACTTTCCCCTTTGTTAGTGATGATGATGGGATTAGCTTTAGGGCCCCGACTGTCCCTGTCCATACCGGCGATTGGCTTGTTTACAAGCTTCTCAAGATTAGCAGGGCCGGGAAGGGCAAGATCTGTTATGGGGGCATTATCACTATTATTGCTTCTTACCCCAGTTTAATATCCATATCCCCCGTGGTCTTCCCATTACCGCAGGACCCTCACGTCTAGATCTTGACGTCCTGTGGCACATTCATATGATTAAACCGTGCCCCGATGGTCGTTTCGAATTCAATTACGGCCACCCCCCTCACCCCTACACCATTCTCCCCAACCCCGCTCGCATGACTGTTGCTATCGTGGCGGATTGGACTTTTCCGCCCGATCCCGAGTTTCTAGCGGGGTTGCACCTTCCATTCCTTCCCCCGGACGCACGCAGACCACCTTCCCCTGCCGCCCACTTAGGCGAGCAGGATATTCCTGCATCCCGGGGAGATACAGGGGCTGGCCCGAGTCACCCTGTTTCTGCTCCTGATGTAGGATCCTGTCAAAACGAGGATATATGTTGTCCATATCCAACACTTGGCCCCATCACTTCTGAGCACCTTTTTGCTGCCATCTCTGGCCTTGTATCCAGTGCTGGCATGATCACTGTAGCCGGCACTACTTCCACTTCACTTGCCGGCGCCACTTCCGCTTCACGTCAATCCACTTCCTTTGGTCGCCGCCAGGTCTCTGCCCATCTTGCTCTCGAGAGGGAGGTCGCAGCCCTCCGTGATCTTGCCATGTCCTG
Source organism: Scilla litardierei (assembly GCA_030789695.1). Classification (NCBI taxonomy): domain Eukaryota; kingdom Viridiplantae; phylum Streptophyta; class Magnoliopsida; order Asparagales; family Asparagaceae; genus Scilla; species Scilla litardierei. The sequence continues at coordinate 119,404 of JAULAV010007454.1, read as the reverse complement.
TGCCCCCTCGGACCCATCACCGTCCTCCTTTCTCACTCACCCACGCTTCCTCACACTTGAAAGGAACGTGGCCGCAATCCTTCGCCTTCTCACTCACCTCCACGGACCACCACCACCCACACCACCACCCACACCACCACCTTCACCGCCTCGACGATCTTCTCCTCCACCCTCACACACATCCCCACCCCCATCACCTCCACCATCCCACCCACCCCCACCTCCCCCACCCCCACCTAGGCGATCATCTCCCCCTCCCATATCTATTCACATCCCCGTATCCACCTATACTCTCATGACCACTTCTATCGCACCCACACCACCTTCTACCTCCTCCACCGTCACTTCATATGTGCGCCGCAGGAAATTGCCGGTGCGCTCCAAATCTCTTCCACCCCTACCCACTACCGCCACCATCACGTCTTCTCTCCCCATTTCTATCCCTTCTACCATCGCTTTGATCGCCGTACTTCCACCACCACCCACCTCCACCGAAACTCTACCCATCGTTCACACCACCACTGCACCTACTCCCCCACCTCTGTCCCCACTTCTCCGCACACCCCCTGCATCCCCCGACCACCCAGCCACACCCTCTTCCGAGGAGGGCGAGGACTCGCCTTCTCCTGATTTTTGATTCCACTTTGTTTTTTGACCCCCCTTGCATATCTCTGCACTTTCACGATCATATCTCATTGCTAGCATTGTCATGTCCATCTTGGGGGAAGTCTATTTTGCTGTGTCGTCGTGTTTTGTTTTCTTTGTGTGTGTGCTTATTTCATTTGTCGTGTCGTATCATTTTCTTTCTTTCTTTTTCTATTTTTATGTCGTGTGGTTTGATTTTGATTTTTCTTTATTTTTAGTTTCGTATCTGTGTTTTCCATGTTTTTCATTTCTTTTTGTGTCAGTGCGTATTCCCCCCCCCCCCATTTTCATTGCCCTCCCGTACTCACTCTTATTGCATTGAGGGCAATGCAAGCTTCAGCTTGGGGGAGTCGCACTTTGTGCGTCATTTGAGTCTTTCTTTTTCGTTTTGTGTCGTTTTCATCGTGTTTTAAATTTTTCTTTTCTTCTTTTTATCTATTTCTCCTGGAGATGAACCCTATATGATGAATTGCCACAAAATCACACACACCTAGCATGGCATCGATAATCACACTCACTAACCCTAGGATATCGAGTCCTCTTGCATTTCATGCATCGTGGGTGCACTTAGCTTTTTGTGAGTCGTGTGTCGTGCCTAGCTGTTTGGTGTGCTTCTGCTTTGTGATTTTACTTTATATACCTGTCCAGGAATGACCCCTAGATTATCACGCTTCGATATGAATAATGCGGTATTTGCTTCTCTTGTCTGTTTCTGTGTGCATGATTATATATATCGTATGCTTCATTTCGCATGTGTCGGGATTCCACAATTAAGGACTAGGATAACCCATTTAGCCCATGCTCTAATTAGCGAGAATAGTTTCCTTAACCCAAGTGTTTAGATTCCGATTTCTTTTTTGTTTTACTTGGTGCAAATCCCCTCGTCGTGTACCGTTCTCCCACTTGGGAGAGTACACATGTGTATAGCCAAAAACCCAAAAATCCAAAAAAAAAGAGAAAAGAAAAGAAAAACCCAAAAAGAAAAGAAAAGAATGAAAAAAAATTGTATAGACAAAAATCCAAAAAAATATACAAATACCCAAAACCCAAAAAAATTCCCGTGTGAATATCTTTTCCTACTTGCCAAGAATAAAGGGAAGGCGAGAATTTGCACCGAGTGTTCTACTCCACATCATCTCAACCCCCATCGGTTTCGAAAACACTTGGATTAGGAACTTTTTAGCTATTATCTAGGCTTTAGTGTGGTGATTTCCTTAACCCTAGTTGTGGAGTCCCCGACGCATGATATGTTTCGATTCTCTCTCTATTCTCATGCATGCTTGAACTACATATATTCACCGCTTTATTCAATTCGAATCGATATTTGGGTCATTTCCTAGATTTGTGTATATCGAGCCTTATCGCACATCGTAGATAGTGACACGGACTGCTAGCGCACGACCACACTCACTCGCGCTTCACCGCGTGGGCCCACGGCACTTGTCTGGACTCGTATTCCTTGGTTTTGTGATGTGATTTGGCGTTTGCTTGCTTGGTGTGTCGTTTTGATTTTGTTGGCCCTGACGGGTGATCTAGGATATAGAGTTTTCTTTTTCTCTCTATTTTCTCTCTCCGAGCTCTTACTCTCACTCGTCTTCCCCGAGGACGAGGAAGGGTTCAGCTTGGGGATTTTGATGTGCGTTTATATTTCATATGTTCACGCATGTTTTCTTTTGTGTTTTTCCGTTATTTTCCGCCGTCTCGTACCCGTTTCTCGTATTTTCTCGTTTTCTTTCACTTTTCTTTGTTTTTCCGTGTTTGCAGGAGATTGTCCGCATAGGGGACATTTAATGAAGATATCATAAGTCCCCGGAGCAACGGGAGGAGTCACGCGTGACCCAGGGGGTCAAACGACGAAGATAGCATATTTCAGCCCCTCACCCGATCGGTTGATCATCTTCAACCGATCGGGTGATGCACGCGTACACCACCCGGACGCAGCTTAGAGCTCACAAGAAGTTACCCGGTCGGTTCAGTGACCGGGTCAAAAGCCCGAACTCTCTGGAATTCGAAGCTGATTGCCAACCGATCGGGTGACTTTTGTTGGATATGGACGACATGAATACACCCATGAGGGGATGTATGAGGGTATACGAACCTCAGATGTCGCGTGCATGAAAGCGTGCGCGAAGGAAACCTTTTCTCATGAGAAAAGGACCACTCGATAAGTGGAAAAAGTCACTTTATAAGTGCATAAAGGCACTCGATAAGTGAATGAAGAAGAGGATAAGTAAAAGGGCTAATATAGGCTAATAAGCTTATAAGTAGTTATTTCCTATAATAACTACCCCTAAAACCTATAAATAGGACCCAAGGGTATGCCTTTTACACAAATCTAACCATGCCATAAGTTTGCATAAGGCAACTTATGTTCTTCTTCTCCCTTCCATTAAAATCCTCTTCTAAATAGAGATTTAGGCGGTGAAACTCTGCTTCGATCCTCCGTGACGAAGTACCGACCGTTGTGGCGAATCCGAGGGTGAAGTTCAGAGACTACGGTGCCGCATATGCAAGCGTAAGTCTATGTTATTATTCGATCCTAATGTCGTTGTTTTGACATGATCCTACATTGGTATCAGAGCCATACGGGTTCGCCCCGGTCTAACCGTCGCCCCGGTCTCACCGATGAATGAGGCGTTGTCTCTTTCACGAATGAGTCTCCTTCCATTATGGATATGGTAGGAACGCATCGTGACGGAGAGAATCACAATAGTTGTTCTTTTCACGTTAGGGTCTTCTGTCATTACGGATATGGCAGGAACTCTCCGTGACGGGAAGAACTTACCGTTCATATCGCCAAACTCGCACTCTTCATGGATGCTGAGTCTCCATTCAATAGGGAATGTGAACTCTCTTCATGTGGAGCGTGTAGTTTACGAACTTGAAAGTATGTTATTTTTCGGCAAACGGCCATTGAAGTATAACTACTTTCTCGATGAACGGGTGCTTCATCGGAGAAGACGATGGTGGTTATTCTCAACGGAGAAGATGCAATTTTTGGTGCATGATCACCATGGCCATATGGGCTATGGAGGCAATGCATCCCCCCTCCCCATGCGGAGGGGGTTGGCTACGGCCAATAACTTCCACGGCCACCCCTCCGGTGGGGGTGTGTGGCCAACCCCATGCAAGGGAGTGGCCGGCCATGGCCATATGGGCCATGGCCGGCCATGGCCAAAGGGTCATGGCCGGCAATGGCCATGGCCGGCCCTGGCCAGCACCGGCCAGGGCCAGGCCTGGCCGAGGCCAGACCAGGGCCAGGAGGCCCTGGCCGGCCTCGGCCAGGGCCAGGGGCCGCCCTGGCCGGCCCTGGCAGGGGCCAGGGCCGGTGCCCTGGCAGGGGCCAGGGCCGGTGCCCTGGCCTCAGGCCAGGGGCCTGGCCGGCCCTGGCCGGGGGCCAGGGCTGGCACCCTGGCCTCTGGCCAGGGCCAGGCCGGCCCTGGCCCGGGGCCAGGGCCAGGCCAGGGGCCAGGCCGGCCCTGGTAGTGGCCAGGGCCGGCCAGGGGGGCCGGCCCTGGCCTCTGCCAGGGCCACGGCCGGCCCTGGCAGTGGCCAGGGCCAGGCCGAGGCCTGCCCAGGGCCACTGCCGGCCCTGGCCAAGGCCGGCGCCAGGCCACTGTCGGCCCTGATCTCGGCTAGTGCCAAGCCCCGGTAGACCCTGTCTTTGGGGGGGAGGGGGCTTGCATGAATGTGACATGCATGGCCAGCCCATACGGGGCCGACGGCAGTCGTCTGCGGTAAAATTCTCCTATAAGGGGGAAGCGCCTGGATCCATACGGGAGCCGGCGACGATGGCTTGCAGAAAAACCCCTCAAGGGGGATCCGGCCTTGGCACGGCTACGGCTCAATCCCGGCAATGGCCAGGGATTGCCGTATATTTCGCTAGTATCATAAGGGTACTAAGTTGAAATATCGCTTTTGCTTTTGAAAAATACGTTTTCAAAAACGCTTTTTCGATGCGAAGTACTATAAGAGTACTGTCATTTGATAAGTGAGGGGGAAATATTGAAAGTTGTTCTAGATGGTGATTGGAATCGTAGAGACCTTTCTGATTCTAGAGCAACGTCTTCAATATTTTTCGAAAGTAACTTATCAAATATGATAATATCATTCCAAGTGGGATATTCCAAGTGGGAGTGATATCTATGTATGAGAATTTTATGCAATGATTTTTGATCGAACCTTCGGTTTTTGTGTCTTTTGCAGCATTTTAAAATTAAAATGTCTTCCGCTTCAAAGAACATCGTCGCTGAGTTAAACAGAGGTGAAAAACTCAACGACGATAATTACAAACTATGGTCCATCAAGATACAATACGTTCTAGAGGAGCAAGACGTGCTCGAAACTCTAAAGAACAAGATGATTGAACCCGAGTTGGGCACTACGGCCCAACACAGACGAGACAAGGAAGCTTTTGATGCTTGGTCTCGGAAGAACAAGATAGCTCGCATTACGTTATTGTCCAATATGGCCGATGACATAATGCGCATCTTCCGAGAGCATGACCTAGCCATGGACATATGGTTCAAGCTAGAGGAGAATTTTGGTGGCACCTCGGTGTCCAAACTTCGTTCTTTAACTATAAGATTTGATTCATATAAGAAACGTCCAAATCATTCCATGGGGAAACATCTGCGACATATGACGAATCTAATTTCAGAGTTAAAGGATGCAGGTCATGTGCTCACTGATGAGCAACAAATCCAAGCAGTCATACGTTCCCTACCAAATGGGTGGGACCAAATGAAGATGCATCTCACTCATAATGAGAGCATCAAGACCTTCAGCGATGTTTCTAAGCACCTCGAGTTAGAGGAAGAGCGGCTTGCGGCTGCCAAGCCAAGTGCAGAAGTACACATGGTTGCTAGTTCCTCACACGGGGGAAAGAAACGGAAAGATCGTTCGAAGTCTACTAATGAACGTAATAAGCAACCTAAGTCTACCAAGAAACCCAAACATAAGGGTGGACACAAGAAATGGCACAAGAAGAAAGACTTGAAGAGGATCAAGTGCTTCAAGTGCAACAAGTTAGGTCACTATGCCCGTTCTTGTACGGATGAAGTTGACAAGGTAACTTGTAATGCTAGTCACATATGTGTTTCTAGTTCAATATTTCTTGTAGAATCTAATCCATTTTGGATAATTGATTCAGGTGCCACCGACCACATATCAAGGGACAGACGGTCCTTCGTGGAGTATCACCGGATACCCCAAGGAACGAAGTGGATCTATGTAGGAAACAACACACGTGTTGAAGTGAAAGGCGTTGGGACTTGCAAGCTAGTCTTGGACAACGGCTGCACTATCTTACTACATGATGTCCTCTTCGCTCCAGATATTCGAAGGAATATTATATCTGTGGTCGTTTTAATGGGTCTTGGTTATAGCTGGTTTTTTCATGATTGTAAAGTGGACTTGTCTTGTAATAATTCCTTAATTGGTACTGGGTATGTATTCAAAGGATTTATTGTATTAAATACAATGTATGACTCCTCATTTTGTAATGAAAATTTCCTTGTTGCAAATTCTTCGACTTATGAGTCAGATATAATTTGTTGGCACGCAAGGCTTGGTCACATTGGACCAACGCGTATGGATAGACTTGCCAAACGTGGCCTTCTATCCAATGTTTCAAAGGTCGATATGTCGACCTGCAAACATTGCCTTGTAGGGAAATCTTGTCGCAAGCCGTTTGGAACCGGCACAAGGGCTGAGGTTCCATTACAGCTCATCCATTGGGACATATGTGGTCCGATGAATGTCAAGACAAGACGCGGAAAGTCTTATTTCATCACTTTTATTGATGACTTCACCCGATTCGGTCATATCTATTTGATATCCCAAAAAAATGAAGCATTAACCTGCTTTACAAACTATATGAGTTTGGTGGAAAATCAATTAGATCGCAAGATTAAGGTCTTGCGAACCGATAGAGGCGGTGAATATCAATCGGCAAGTTTTAAGGAACTTTGTGATGAAAAAGGCATAGTTCATCAGGTAACTATGTCTTATACTCCGCAACAAAATGGTGTTGCAGAAAGGAGAAATAGTACTTTAATGGAAATGGTCCGTTCAATGATGGCGCAAGCTAACTTGCCAATCACCTTTTGGGGTGATTCATTATTGACGGCCGCTTTCATCTTAAACCGCGTACCCTCGAAATCAGTTAGCTCCACTCCTTATGAGTTGTGGAGCCAAAGGTCTCCTGACTTAAACATTTTAAAAACCTTGGGGATGTGCATCCTACGCACATATTTCCTCCCATAAGTATGGCAAACTTGGGCCACGTGGAAGGAAATGTATCTTTATACGATACGCAGAAAACTCCAAAGGTTATGTTTTCATTGGTCAGGAAGACAATTGAGGGCTAATTGAATTTGAGTCGAGGGATGTCACTTTCTTGGAAAACGAGTTTCCAAGACAGGGCGAGATAAGTCAGGACTTATCTCTATTTGAGATTAATGATCAAGAAGGATTACCTCATTCGAGTGGGAGAATTCTTGGTGAAGACGAAAATTCGTTTCAAACTTCACCAATGGATGATACGAATGACGCGAATCCTATTCCATACGGGAATAATGATCCAAGTGGGAGCATTTCTAAAGACATTCCAAGTGGGAGTGATATTAGAATTGATCTAAATTCGAGTCAAAAAGGACTTGAAGAATCTCAAATACGACGTAGTAGTCGTACAAGGTTGACTCCTCTAAGATTTGAGGATGAATTTCCGCAAACCTTCATGACTTTACTACAAAATGATGACGAGCCTGCTACTTTCAAACATGCCGTATCATGCCCTGCGAAAGACAAATGGATGGAAGCGATGAAGTAGGAGTTGGAATCCATGAAAGTTAACCAAGTTTGGGACTTAGTTGACTTACCCAGAGGACGTAGAGCTATTGGGAACAAATGGGTTCTCAAGATCAAGCATAAGGCTGATGGCTCTATAGACAGATATAAAGCTCACCTTGTCGCGAAAGGTTTTACGCAACAGGAAGGGATAGACTACGAAGAGACCTTCTTACATGTTGTTCGTTTTACCTCGATTCGCCTGATTCTGGCTATGGTAGCTTGCTTAGACCTCGAATTACATCAGATGGATGTAAAGACCACCTTTCTCAATGGAGAATTGGATGAGGAGATCTATATGGAACAACCAACAGGGTTTGTAAAAGAAGGAAAACGAACATAAGGTTTGTAAACTTCGTAAGTCCATATATGGTCTTAAACAATCCTCGAGGCAATGGTATACACGATTTTAAGAAGTTGTCTTATCAAATGGTTTTTCCATGCTTGATGAAGATTACTGTGTATATATCAAGAGGATTAAGAGCAAGTACGTTATTATGTCTCTATATGTAGATGACATTTTAATAGCCGGAAATGACAAGGGCTTTGTGATGGATATCAAGGCTTGGCTTTCATCAGTTTTTGAGATGAAAGACATGGGAGAAGCCGCATATATCCTTGGAGTTAAGATTTCAAGGAATCGTTCGAAGAAACTTCTTTCTCTTTCACAAGAGACTTATATAAAGAAGGTTCTAGAACGTTTTAATATGCAGGACTGCAAGTCCATTGATACTCCTATAAGCAAATGCGATAATTTATGTCTGAAATCGTGTCCAAAGAACCAAAAGAAAAAGGAAATTATGGAAAAAGTTCCATATTCCAGTGCAGTTGGTAGTCTTATGTATGCTATGATGTGTACAAGACCGGACATCTGTTTTGCCGTTGGAATGGTAAATCGTTACCAATCCAATCCAGGGCAAACACACTGGAAAGCGGTTAAGAGGATAATTTTGCAAAAGACTATGATAAGACCAAGAAGGTAGACATAAGGTACATATCTACGCATGAGATGATAGCGGATCCGCTTACGAAGGCGATCCCCAGAGATGTGTTTTACAAACACTTATCATCTCAAGGGTTGCGTAAGAGCTGAGTTGTACCAATGTAAATTCCCATGTCTGTAAAAGATCAAATTTAATAAAAGAATAAGTTCTTTTTCAACATTGCATATGAGTTTCTAGAAAATGTTTGTGTACATTTTTAATATCTCAGATATATTTTCTAGTATGTCGTACAGATTGAGGTTGGCTCTCTCACATGAGCAACCGCCTTTATTATATCAGACGGATAAAATAAAGATGAGACCTGTTTAAAGTCAAAATCGTCAGACGGATGATTTAGAGTCATGACTTAAGCAAAATGGTCATATGAAAGATCTGCATCATATGGATGCTTACAAAAGATCTAAGAGGATTCTTTAATCCTATTTGTCTTATGCGGGATGTGAGTCCAGAAGATTATTTGAGTAGTAAAAGGGACTCAAAATCAGACATTGTGGTGTCTGATCCTCATCCTTACAACATCATTAAGACATACGCTCCCTGGGAAAGGAGTGATGTTGTAATACGTATTCATACTACGTATGCATTTGACCATTGGGTTAGAATAGTAATTGTGTTTACTATTATGTGAGACCCAAAGACCACATGGATCTTAACTCGTTACCCTTATGGACTCTAATTGGTTCCTTTAGATTTGACTGGGTGATTGCTATCTTAGCATGTTGCTTATGGACTATGGTCAATTCGGTCCGGCGGGGCATGTTAGAAAAGCAAGTCAAGTCAAGATCGAAAGGATCGCAAGAAGAGGAAGATTAATTTCATATTCACATTTGGACTTTAAAAATTCAAAGCTGGCCAGCCAATTGTAATCCAGATGGGATTCAATTGTTGAATATAAAGTATAAGAAATGTGAAGAAATAATCTAGGGTAAAGCATGCGTAGATCTACTCAACTTTGCACCTCGAGGAGTGTTGTGTATCTCTAACAAGTGCACAACAGCGGACTCTATGCGCATGACGGTCACACGGCCTATTTCTCGGTATGATAAACAGAAGAGTTAAAGGAAAAGATGTTTCCTTGCAATCCCCTCAAGTGTGAGTCGGACATGTTGGATATGGACGACATGAATACACCCATGAGGGGATGTATGAGGGTATACGAACCTCAGATGTCGCGTGCATGAAAGCGTGCACGAAGGGAACCTTTTCTCGTGTGAAAAGGACCACTCGATAAGTGGAAAAAGTCACTTTATAAGTGCATAACGGCACTCGATAAGTGAATGAAGAAGAGGATAAGTAAAAGGGCTAATATAGTCTAATAAGCTTATAAGTGGTTATTTCCTACAATAACTACCCCTAAAGCCTATAAATAGGACCCAAGGGTATGCCTTTTACACAAATCTAACCATGCCATAAGTTTGCATAAGGCAACTTATGTTATTCTTCTCCCTTCCATTAGAATCCTCTTCTAAATAGAGATTTAGGCGGTGAAACTATGCTTCGATCCTCCGTGACGAAGTACCGACCGTTGTGGTGAATCCGAGGGTGAAGTTCAGAGACTACGGTGCCGCATACGCAAGCGTAAGTCTATGTTATTATTCGATCCTAATGTCGTTGTTTTGACAGGATCCTACAACTTTCACACGATCGGTTCAACTGTAGCTGAATCTCCAAGGCCAAGACACGAAGATCCAACCGGTCTCCTCACCCGGTCGGCGCCAAGATCCAACCGGTCACATCCACGCTTCAACCGATCGGTTCATCCTGACCGGGTGAAGTCCCGCATCTCGCTACCGAAGTTTGGTTCTGATCACCCGATCGATTGACTTGTCAACCGATCGGGTGATATCTTTTCCTATATATAGAACCCTAGGTTTTCCAGAAACAGGAGTTGGTTATTTTTTACTGTTTTCTTCATTTTGTGACGGCTGTAATTTCCCAGTTTTTGTAAGTTTTCAGATCTTTGTCAAACTTTAGTATTATCTTAATTGCTTTACTACCATTGCATTTTTATTGTCTGATCATGATTTTTACGGTCGATTTCTGTTTAGATCGCTTTTTGCTAAATATGTGTGAGTAGTTCCCATATCTGGGATTTTGGCGGAAACCCCTTCATGGGCTCTTCCCGATGCGTCCATAGGTATAGGAAATCGATAGGGATTAGGAATCTAACGGTTACGCGGGGTGTTTTATTTTCATCGGCGGGAAAAAGACCGCCTTTGACCGTCGGGCCAAGGGGGAATAAACTTGGCGGTTGACTCCCTAGCCATAGCTCACGCCCTTAGCGTAGACGCCGAATCCTTGCGCACGGGAGCAGCAGGATGAGACGTTGGGAGTTATCGTTGCGAGCTTAGTGCTCCCGGAGTCGATCAATGTTAATGGACACGGGAGTACCCACTGATCGAACCCGGGAAGTCCGGCGTATCATCCTGGGCACCGACCGGAATATCGGGCCCATGGGATGCCGGTACCACTTTCAGAGGCAACGTCTCACCATTAGGCCCTAATTCTGATCGCTATCCTACCCGTAGGTCGTATCGGCGAGAGTCGCTCGATAGGGTGGAAACCAAAGTCCCGGGTTTTTCCTTTATATTGTTTATACCTTGCATTCCATTTACCGTGACAAACCACCATCTGATCCGGGCTAGCTCGCCCATGGGGTGAGTTTGATCCTCCTTGACACAAGCACATCCACGCCTCCCTGAGTTCGACCCCCAAGCTACACTACAACACCGTGTGCTTGCGGTTACAAGTATTTAAATCTCACGCCTCCAATCGTATCATTGCACACATCTACCGTGCATCATCCGGGGGGCGTCAATACCTATATGGCAACATAGACCGAGACATCTATATGAGATTGCCTGACGGTTATTCCTTGCCTGCAGCACTAAAAGAGAGACAATGTGACATCTACTTAGTGAAATTGTAAAGATCATTATATGGTCTAAAACAATCTGGAAGGATGTGGTATAACAGACTGAGCGACTTCCTTGCAAAACAAGGATTTACAAATGACCCAGTTTGTCCTTGCATCTTTATAAGAGCAAAGGCAACATGATTTGTCATTATAGCCGTCTATGTGGACGACCTGAACCTCATCGGATCTCCTGAAGAGATCGTCGAGATTTCTAGAAGCCTGACAGAAACATTCGAGATGAAAGACCTCGGAAAGTCAAAATTCTATTTAGGCCTTCAAATAGAGCATCTTAACGATGGGATCTTGTTACATCAGTCAACTTACACATCGAACTTATTGAAAAAGTTTCAAATGGATAAGTGCCACCCCCTCAGTACCCCAATGGTCGTCAGATCACTGGATGTGCATAAAGACCCCTTCAGGCTGCTGGAAGAGGGGGAGGAAGTACTAGGCCCTGAAGTGCCTTATCTAAGTGCTATCGGTGCACTCCTTTACCTGGCTAACTGCACTCGCCCTGACATAGCATTTACAGTCAACTTACTAGCCAGATATAGTGCTGCACCTACACAGTGGCACTGGGCCAGAGTTAAGCATCTTCTGCGCTACCTCCAAGGGTCCATAGACTTAGGTCTATTCTACAGGAAAGGGGCATCAACTGGTTTAGTTGGTTATGCTGATGCAGGATACATGTTCGATCCTCATACAGAGAAGTCCCAGACCGGATATATGTTTACCTATGGTGGCACTGCCATATCCTGGAGATCTGTAAAGCAGACCATGACAACCATCTCATCCACTCATTCAGAACTCCTAGCGATCCATGAAGCAAGCAAGGAGAGTTTCTGGCTACGCTCTATGATCCAGCACATTCTCACCTCCACCGGCCTGATGACCGGCGTACTTGCACCTACTCCTCTCCATGAAGACAATGCAGCATGTATAGCCCAGCTACAGGACGGCTACATCAAAGGCGACAAGACAAAGCATATCTCCCCCAAGTTCTTCTGGATGCACGACCTTCAAGAAGCAAAAGCAGATTGAGGTACAGAAGATCCAATCATGTAATAACTTGGCGGATTTGCTTGCCAAATCCCTACCTACTAGTATCTTTGAGAAACTTGTATATGAGATTGGGATGAGGAGAGTGAGAAAATGTAAACTAGGTCAGGATGAGAGGACTATGAATTCATAGATACATAGGAAACTGATGTATAGATTCACAGGAAATCTGCCAGCCTGAAGCTTGGTCAGATGAGGGGGAGTCAACTGCAGAGTTGTACTCTTTTCTCTTGGCTACTGGTTTTTTCCCACAGGGTTTTCCGTAGTCAAGGTTTTGACGAGGCAACCTCGTTGACTCTGGATCCTGAAGCATCCACCCTTAGACACATCCCTAAAACATGGGAAGTTATGGATTAACTGTTCTTTATTTAACAAGGAAGTTATCCTAACTCGGATCCTGAAAAATCCACCTCTTATTTAATGTTGGTTGGATAAGGGGAAGTGTTATGAATAGGCTCATGAGGCCCATTGGGTATCCGGCCCATCATTGAAAGCTATAAATATGAGGGTAGAGGGGCTCTTAACCCTCTACACCTATTTCCCTACTTTTCCCTTCACAATAATAACTGATTATGCGTTGGTCTTTAATGTGTAGAGACTTTACGTGTTTTCCATTTTTATGATGTGCGTAAATATGAATCACTGTGACAATAAGATTGTGGAACACATGCGTGCGAGATCGGGAGTAACGCGCGGTGGGGGGGGAGGGGTTATGTTGGCCAAAAAAAATTTATTTTTCTATATCCCTACTACTAGGTACTCGCCCTTTCTTAGAGAGATCAATTTTCGCGGTATTCTATACTCTTTTTTTTGTATGTCCGGTTACCCGCAACTATACACTTCGGACTTTTCAGGTCACAAGCTAACCATCTAAGATAATGTCGGGTGTATCTTGATTGCATGTTCACTGACCATTAGGTCATGGCTCTAAAGGCTCCGAACGGCTTCTTCATCACCTAAACGGAAACTAACTCGGCATAATCCCTACATGGTTTCACATGGCAATCATACTAATGTTGTTAGACATTACTTGGTATGAAGAAAGCATGTGCACAGTTGAGCATGTCAATGGTTAAAAACTACACATGATTAATAGAAATTACTTTTTTACATGCTTAATAATTACTTGGAACTCGAGACGGTGTCATACACCTTACGTTAGATTACTAATGACAGAGCGGTCTCATGATCCTCATAATTGTTAAGCAGAAAGAAAATTAAAACGAAACAGAATGGACGAAAATTTGAGACGAGAATATACATAACGAAACAAACAATTTTATATTTATGCGGGAAAATTACATCTCTACTATTACCAGAGCTTTCCCTTTTGGGAAATCCCTTAAGGAAACGAGAAAGGAAAGAAAGAAAACTTACAAGGAGGAGGAGTTTGATACATACTCTTTACAGACTCTTGATCCGTCACAAAATTACTAGGGAATTTTCAAGAGAAGCTCTCACTCACGTGCTTGCTGCTTCTCTCTGATTTTTCTTGATTTCTTACGATGATCATTGCTTACTGACTGAGGCTTCTTATATAGTTTTCTGAAGGCGGTAGTGGATTTTATTTCTTTTGAAATCTGAAAAGTGAGGCGGCGGATTTTTCGTCTTTTGAAATCCAAAAAGTGAGGCGGCTAGAATTCTCGAGAAGCTGAGGCGGCTGGTAAGTATTGTGTGTGTCGCTTTCGAGGGATTCTTTCAAACTACGGCTTGTCTTGCCTTTTATCATCAGTCGATGTCGACGGGCTAGTTTAAAGATTTTCCATTTTGGTACTCGAAGATACCAACTGTTCTGAGTCTGAAGGGAGAGCAGAACCCTTATCTGATACTTTCTGTCCATTCATATTAGGTGGACTAAAAAGAGGAACACTCTGAACATTCTTTTCAAACAATTTTTGCTTAAGCTCAAAATTGGTCATCTTAAGAGTTTCAAGGGAATATTCTCATTTTTGGATTTTTTTTTCATCTAATCTATGCAATGTGCTCGACATAGCTTCATAATGAGTACAAATGAGAGGATGATAAGGATTTGGATCCTGAAGAATAGAGTAATTAAGGGGTTCTTTATAATTCCAGAGATAGAGAGAGAGTAATGAAATAATTAGGACCTAATAGACCTTCAGCTGTTTCTAAAGCTTCCTGAAGATTATTTAAACCTTTGAAAACAGGAATAGGAAAACCAATGATCTGTTCTATTACTTGTCCTCAAGTATGGTATATGCCAGGAACTTTTCCTTTAGTAACCAAGTCAACATAGCTTCATAATGCGTACAAAGGAGAGGATGATAAGGATCTTGATCCCGAAGAACAGAGTAATTAAGGGGTTCTTTATAATTCCGGAGATAGAGAGAGAGTAATGAAATAATTAGGACCTAATAGACCTTTAGCTATTTCTAAAGCTTCCTGAAGATTATTTAAACCTTTGAAAACAGGAGTAGGAAAACCAATGATATGTTCTATTAATTGTCCTCAAGTATGGTATATGCCAGGAACTTTTCCTTTAGTAACCAAGTAAAACCTATAGTTTTTAAACATTCCTTGAGTAAAATGATGACAAAGAGCATTAAGACAGGCTATCAAATCTTTTCTATCCTTTTGTTCTTTGTTATCAACAAACCAAATATTATATATAAGACATAATTGTTCTGGGCTTAATTTTCCATTATATTGTTCTAAAATCTTAAAAGGTAAATTACTACCTCGCAAAATTTGCAGTTTTGTGCTATCAAAATGAATGCTGGGAGGCTTATAAGGCATGTTCTATTCTGGAGGCTTTACGGGTCTCATGGGTCTAATCATCATCCATGCACAATTAAGTAGACTTAATTAACAGTCTATATAACATATCTGCTTATTATCTTTACCTTTTATGTGTTCAAAAGCAACATGTAGACTTTGATCTACAATTCTATCTACAAAGTTTAGCCATCTTCTTGTACTGGATGTTCTTTCATGCATTCTATTATAAAATTTTACTATTGCTTTGCAGTCTGTCCTTACTAAGAATTCAGGTTTGATTGATATAAACAATCTAAAATTGTCAAAGGCATATGTTATCGCTAGGAGATCTACATCTATGCTGGAATTATTACACTTTTCTTTAAATTTACACCTAGCGTAACGACAAAAATTTGCTGATGATTTTGGACTATATTTATTCGGTTTTCTAAGAAGTATTGCTCCACATCCTAAGGAACTACCATCTATTTCTATTATTAAGTAATACGTATCTAATGGTAAAGTTAAAAGGGGAAGGTCGTTAACTAATTCCTTTGACTTTACAATTAAATTTCTATCTAAAAGGGGAAGGTCTTGCGTAGTTTAAGAGGCCTAAGAATTTTTGCAAAGTATTTATATCTTTTATATCTTCGAATTCTAGAATTTTCTGACTTATATGAGGTTGTAAGTGTATTGTTTCCTGACCTAAAATAGTACCTAAAAATTCTATTTGTTCTTTAAACAATTGTATCTTTTTCTTAGTAATTACTATTTCATGTTTTAAGAATTCTGATAAAACTATCTGTAAATGTCCTCTATGGTCCTGTTTATTTTTGGGAAATACAAAAATATCATCGGCATAAACTAAAAAAAACTTTCTATGTTGTAAGAAAATGGTATCAATCTTTCTTTGAAATACTACTGATGCATTCTTTAAACCAAAAGGGCATAACTAACCATTCAAAATGACCTAAGGGGCAGGTAAATGATGTCCATGGAATGCTATCAGGATGCATTCTGATCTGCCAATAACCAGACTTACAGTCAAATTTACTAAATATTTTACTATTCTGAATACCATTTATTAACTGTGATTTATTTGGAATAGTGTATGCATCATCTACTGTATTATCGTTTACTCTTTTGTAATTTATTACCATTCCGCTCTTTCCTCTAACTTGTTCTGCATTGTTTCTAACTATGAATGCTGCAGATCTATGAGGTTATTTTGATTTTTTGATTACTCCTAATTTTAAGAGTTCATTAATATGCATGTGAGAATCTTCTAAATCTTTATTTGTAGCGTCTATCGGAGCTGTTATTAATGTGATATACAATATACCTGATCTTTTTCCTAAAACTTAACTGGGTTTTCGCCTACTATTTCTTCTTTCTCTAGCTTACTTATTAATTGATTTAAGTCTTCTTGAGAAATCAGATTATATATATTTGTTATGTTGATAAAATTTATTGGATATTCTTCAAGTAAGGATTCATCAAGGAGTCCTAGATCTTTGTAATATTCTTAATCTAATTCAAAATCTGTTTCAAAATTTGTTATGGAAGTGTTAAGGTCATTATTGTCTAGTAATTTATTACTATTATCCTCAACATATATTGTAATTAGTTTTTTATTCTTACATTGACCTTTTATAGGACATTTACATTCGTCTGCAGATTGGGTTACTTTATGTTTTTTATTGGAATTGGAAGATTCTGGTGATGAAGCAATGGGCTGCAAACACGTATCGGGTTTTTTGGATTGTAAAGGAGGGACTTGATGTGGTTGCCAACCACGCTTTGCGAGCAACTTTGATGTAGGAAAGAGATGTTTAGAAAGGAAAGTTTGTATGGGGGAATGAACAATCTGTTTAAATATATGAATAAATTCAGAAGAAATCATAAGGACAACTTTATTAGCAAGGAAAAAGTCGAGACCTAAAATTCAGTCATATTCAAGGTTAAGTGCTCGAACATAGACATGATCTATTTTATAGGGGGTGCAAAATCTAAACAATTGTCTTGAAAATGTATGCGTGTTTCACCGAGAAGAAGAACTGTATTACACTTACTCCAAGTACCATTCATTTGTTAGGCTATTAAAACAGTTTTAGAATTTGTTATAATATCCCCAGGGACTAAAGAGGCTTTTAAATAATTTGGTGTGCAACATGTATCTATTAATACTGTACAGATAACTTCAAACTTTCTACAACTAATTTTAACTAAAACTTTTATTCTCTTTAGTTCTGTTCCTTTGTTACATTATAATGGGGTAATTGTTGTTACTTCGTTAAACAGATCAATGGTAAAGTTATGGTCTTTAGTAGATACGACATCTATATTTTTATCCTTTTGTAACTGTTTTAATTGTAATTTTAGGTTTTGTATGCGTAATTCATTTGCTTCTAGACATTTTTCCAAAGTAGTTAATCTATTTTGTCCATCTTTTCTAATATGTTTTGTTGCTGAGGAATTATTCTGTATTGGGTTCTACATTTTATACAGACATCTTTATAACAGAGCTGATATTGGTATCTATTTCTTATACCTGGGAAATTATTACAATGTATACAGGGGATGCTGTCTGGCCCCTTATTCACTATCCAATTATGTTTGCAGGATATTTCTACTAGTACATTTAGCAAATCCAATTGTTTTGAAAATTGTGTAATAAAACTGTCTTCCTCTTTACTATCGCTATTTGAATTTACTTCTACGTTCCTATCTTCTATACTTACAATACTATAAATTGATTCTGAATCTGACATATATTCATCGACAATTAATATGTCTTCTCTAGTGCACTCGATCATAGTACTATTTTTATCATGTTTATTAATTCTGGCAGGGCATGCAGTATTTAAATGATCATCTCGGACATAAGCAAAAAAATAAGTTTATTCTTATAATTTCTTGTGGGTTGAAATTTTCTAACATGTTTTTCTTTGTCTAAATATGGGTTTTAGCGTTTGATTTTCTAAGAAATATTTTTTTTTTCATATATTCTTCTTTTGTCTAGGTTTTGATTTTCGTAGAGTCCTTGTAGTTCTTTTTTCATAAACCTGATGAGTATATACATATTTACAGAAGATATAATCATCCTTTTTAGTTGTTTTCGTATATTAATTTCTGTACATTTTTCTTTTAAGATATCTAACACAAATGGATTCTCCATCATTTACTATAGTTGCCTTGTTGTTTGTCTCCTGGTGATTCTATAAGTTTATTCCACCTAGTGACTATTTCATCTCCTAAGGCAACTGGTAATTTTCTTAGAAATTTTTCGCCTAAATCTTTATTAAAAGCAGTGCCTGAGATTGCCATCCAGTAATAATAATCGTCCATATCTTCTCTAATATAATTCCAACTTCTAATACTTAACTGTTCTAGGGTTTTTAGTGTTTTATTTTGTAAATCTATATTTCATAAATTAGGATCTTTTCCAGTTACTAAATGGGCTATTTTATTAACAATATAAGGAGTACAACCTAAACTGCATATGGTAGCACATTCTTATAGATAGTTTGGTTTATATGATTCCCTTAAGGCTTTGGTGCTTTCTCCTAAAAATGTTTCTAAATATCTGTACATGATATTTGGATTTTCTTCTCCTTCTAAGGTTTTTATCCTATCATTTACAACCAAATTTTTCCATATGTCTAAGATACTACTCCATTCTTATGGATCATGGGCTGCTAGAGTAAGTATTTTTCCTGATTCTAAATTTTGAAACTGAACTGGTTGTTCATGTTTCTTATGCTGGTTTAAAGTCTTTATATTTAGGTGTATCTCGTTCATCTATTATTCCTGGAGCTCTAGGCATATTTCCTGTTGTATAAATTGGAATGTCTCCTGGTGTAGAATTTCTTGGTATGATACTTGTACCAGTCGTACTACTTTGTTGTCCATATTCCATTAATGCTACATAATATCCATTATTATCCTAAGTATTTTCTACTGTTTCTCCAAGGCTGTTTTTATCTTCTTCAGAATTTATTGATCCTAGTTCATTACTACTATTTATTATTTCACTAAATGGACTCTCTTCAACTATTGGTTCTTTTGGCTCGCTTTCATTTTGATGTAAAAACGGACTTATATGTGCTATCATAAACTGATTAGGGTCGAATGGACTATGAGGAATATCTCCTATATAATCATCTTCTTCAGTTATAACTCTAACTCTAATATTTCTGTTTTCATCCTAGCATAACATCTTATCCTCTGTAATCTGTCCTACTCTATACATTACTATTTCTAAATTTAATAATTCGCTTCGAGTTAAATCCATTTCTAGTTCTTTTGGAAAAAGAATCCTATTTTCACTTTCTACTTCAGTTTCGGTATGTTCAGAAACTGTTCCAAAGCCAAATACTTCTACTTCACTAAAACTTGATTCTATGTCAGAAATTTCAACATTTGAACTTCTCATATAATTTACAGTTAAATATCCTCGAGCATTTGTATACATAACATGATCTGTAGGTTGTAGTAACGTGTTTGGCATAATTAAATCCTTCAAATTCCATTCTAAGCCTGCTAAGTCTTCTTCTTTAAAGGTCATTGGCTTAACTGTCTATGCCTTCACTACCCATAAGATTAACTACATTTTCTATGTGTAATTTATAATTTATAGTGCTTGTACTTGGACATTTTCCTAAAAATCTTAGGCAGACTTGCAAGTTTTCTCCAGAAAACTCTTCAAATCCTTTTGTTTGTACTCCTACTTTTATATGTTTAGAAAATTCTATTGTTCTCATTATATAATCTGGACTGCAATAAAATAATCCTCTGTTTTTATTTAAATCTAATTCTCATATTCCTAAAATACCGTTTTTATGGTCTGACCAACGATCATCAAAGATTACTGTCGGTACTTTAGCTCATACTCTTTTTCTGATCGTGCCTTTTATTTTGACTACTATCATTCCTAAATATACAAGTTCTAAATTAAGATTTCTTAATTGGTATTCACTTTCTTTATTAATTAGATTAAGAGAGATTGTCTCTTGTTTAGAACAGTCAATTGATATTTCCCTCGAGTGCCAAAAAAATCCTTTTTTATTTTCAAATAATACTTTCTTATAGAGAACTTAAGGTTATAATATATGTACTGCTTTCTGTTGAAAGATTATATAGTAGTTATCTGTATCGATGTACTCATCCAATTGTCTATCTATCTGAGTATTTTGTCTAAATAATTGCCTTTATCTCGTTAGGTATTTTTCTTTTCGATTTATACGGATCTAACTTCTTAGAGGCATCTGTTAATTGTCTATATCACTAGCTAGAAGAGCTTTAGATTTAGTATCTACCTTTTCTACAACCTTGTTTAACTGATTTTCTAGTTTATATACTTTCTGTTGTATGAGTTTCTGTGTAGATTCTAGGATTGACTGGCTATTCTTTATATAATCTAGGTTAGTAACTATTTCTGTTAATAATTGATTTTTCTTTGTTAAAGTGGTAAGTATACTGTTTAAAATATTACCTAGTTTATCTTGGTCCAGGTTTTGATCGGTCTTTGATCTGATACCAGATCGATCCGGGGGTTATGTTGGTAAAAAAAATTATTTTGGTTTTTGTCAAATAATATTCTATATCCATATGTATTGTATGTATGTATGTATCTATATATGTATGTATGTATGTACATGTGTGTATATGACAAGTAAGTGTGTATCTTTATTAATATCAAATCAATACAAAACTTCTAGTTCTATTCTAGGGGTAACTAGAGGGGTAATAGAGTGAGAGGGGAGGGGGCACAAGTGCCGTTACCCTCTACAAGCTAATACCCCAATTAGTCACACCCTAGAGAGAACAGAAGAGAATATATACAAGTATCGTAAAAATGTCAAATGTCCAAAAAGCCCCAATTTGAAAAGGGAATAACCACCGAAGGGCGGCCATGCTCTATATCGCATAGAGAGATAATGATATCGGCCATAATATCCTCAAATAGTGCCATTTTACCCACACATTTTCCTTCAAAAATCCTCTTGTTGCGCTGCTTCCAGATGTGCCCGACCATGGATGACAAGGCTGTTTTTGCCAGGATGCCCATACTATCTTTTTTGCTGTAGAGTGAGAGTAGGAGGTCGCCCACCCCCTAAAAAGTTGATGGTAGAGCTACAGTGATACCCAGCTTAAGTAGGCTCCTGCAAAGAATATAGTGAGTATCACTGCATTCAAAAAAGAGGTGACTAATACTCTCAATAGCATCATCCTTGCAAAGAATACATGATTGGTTGGTTGCAATCCCCAACTTATGGAGCTTATCTCTAGTGATAAGTTTACCATGAAATGCATGTAGTAGGGTGACTGCACCTTAGGAATATGTTTGCTATACCAAACCACACTGGAGTATGCAAACGGGGCCCTAGTGCGTGAACCATTCCATGCATCATGAAAGGAGCAATCAGGGCTGGTGATCCATTCCCAAGTGTTGCATCCTTGGCCAGGGGAGATCGTCTGAAGCATGGGGAGGTGATTTTGAATATCTGGATAATCTTTCCACCACTTATGAGACCAGTAATCACTAACCATCCTTTTATTCGCACCAGGGGGACTAGTTGTAATTGAGCTAGTGGGCCACAAGGCAACCAATTGTCATACCAGAAAGATGTAGAAGTGCCATCATTGACAATACGTTTGATAAGTCTCTGAGAAATATTACGGTAACAGAGAAAAAATTTCCAAGTCCCAGACTGGGTATGCTTGGCCTTGGAAAGGTAGAAGCCATCCGCCACTGAGTTGTAATGACTTCTCATGTACTGAGCCTATGGGCCATCAGAAGATAATAGTTTCCAAGTTAAACGAACACCTAATGCAACATTAAGATTAGAGAGAAGTCTCAACCCAACCCCCCCTCTTCCTTGGGAGCGCATAAGTCACGCCATGACCAAATGTGTTGCTTGCCCCAGATAAATTTCCTACAAGCAGAGTTGATGGAGCATAGCACAGATGGTGGGATGCAGAAGACATGCATCTAGAAAGCAACCATGTCATAGATCACTGTGTGTACCGGCTCAATTCTTACTGATATGGAAAAAAGAGATGAAGACCATCCGAGGAGCCTCTTCTTGCACTTATCAACCAAACGAGTATACATGGGTGCTTTAGGGTAGTTTGATGAGAGATGCAAGCTAAGGTAGGTACTGAGGGGGGATACCTTTTTAATACCAAGAATATCAGCAAGACCACTAGGGTTGCGCGAACCTTAACTGAAAATTGCGGAGCACTTATCCCAGTTAACCTGTAGCCTAGTAAAAATGTAGAATGTATCTAGCAGCTTATGGAGTCCATGAAGTGAGTGAGGGTTGGCACGACAGAAGACAAGGAGGTCATCATCGAACAATATGTGGGAATTAGCCCCCGTTCTCCGCATAGGATGATTAGATTGAGAGGCCTCTGAACTTGCCATAAGTAAGGATAAGTATTCCATCACAAGGACGAAGAGATAAGGGGATAATGGGTCGCCTTGTCTCAAGCCTCTGTTGGATTTGAACAAACCTGCAGGGGCCCCATCAATTAACACAGAAAATGATGGAGTAGAGATGCACTCTGATATCCAATTTATAAATCTCCTTTAAAATCCCATTTGGTGCAGAATGAAAAGTATGAATCTCTATTGACACTATCAAATGCTTTGCATAGATCAAGTTTAAGGCATGCCCTAGCTCACATAGGGTTACTGAAATCACGTATTTGCTCATGGGCTATAAGCATGCAATCCGAGAGAAGTCTGCCTTTAAGCAATGTATCTTTGTTGGGCGAGATCAGTTCACTGATAACCTATTTCATCCTGTTACAGAGTACTTTACTAATGATATTGTAAATAACATTAAAACATGCAATTGGCCTGTAGTCCCCTAGACACGAGGCATGGGAATTTTTGGGGACTAAAGTTAGGAATGTGTGATTGATTTGACGAAGGATAGTTCCAGATCTAAAAAAGGAGGAGACAGCTGAAATTACATCATCACCTATAATATCCCAGTCAAGATGATAGAAGAAGGTATTGAACCCATCTGGCCCAAGGGCCTTGTCTTTTCCTATCTGAAATGCAGCATCCTTAATTTCAGTAGTGGATATATTCTTGTGCATCCAAACAAAGGCCTCATATGTAAGCTTGCACGTTGGGATTAAATTGGGGAAAACATTCCAGTAATGATTTTGGGAGTACAAATTTTCGTACAATAGATGTGCCTCATCCCTTAGTCGGTCTGGATTGGAATTCTTGGCTCCATCTGCATTTATAAGATGACTGAGGTTATTATAGCCGTGTCTTGCTTTCATGACTGTGTAGAAAAATTTAGAATTCATGTCCCCAAGCGTAAGCCAATCCTGACGACTTTATTGCCTCAAATCAGATTCCTCCACGTCAAGGGCATGTGCAAGCTTGAAAGACATGGATTGCTCCATCTTTTGGAGTTCTGTGTTGCCACAAAGGTTCGGGTTGGCCTGTTACAAATGAAGTTCCTTGTGCCATACAGTAGTATCAACACCATTTCTGTTGCTAGCTGCCCAAATCTTAAGCTCCTCTTTGAGATTTTTAAATTTATCCACTAATCTCTTCATAGGTGAACCCACCGTGTACACATCCCGAGAAGTTTGCACAAATTCTCGGTAGCCAGTATATGTAACCCAAGCATTATAGAATTTAAATGGTTTTGCGTGAGAAGGTATCTAGGGATGGAGATAAATGATCATCGGCGAGTAGTCTCTAGCTCCGTCATTAGAGTACTCAATGTAAGATTGAGGGAGCAGGCAGATCCATTCCACCTTGCAGAGAGATCTGTCTAGCTACGCTGAAATTCACCGTGCCCCGATTCGTCTATTACTCCAGCTATGGTGAGGGCCTACGCTCTACAGTTTAAGTAGTCGACATCAAATAATACAATCGTTGAAAGCATCCACAGCTCTGGGATCCAAGCTTTGGCCTCCTATATTTTCATTTGAAAATCAACCACAATTAAAGTCCCCCTATCAGCCACGACATCAAGCTTAAATGAGCTGATTCATAGATGAGTGCCTCATAGAGTGACTGACAGGATGAAGAGAGATTGAGGGCATAAACCACCGTCAATGCCATGACAAAGCCTGCATTGTTAGTGAAGATGACAGAAATGTATTGTGAGGAAGAGGCATGGAGTGCACCTCTCCAAATAGCCTCATTATAGAGTATGACAATGCATCCTCCGCTATGGTGGATTCCGTTGTCCATATTGGCCCAAGATTTAGGAAAGCATTTAGACACTCTTCCAGCATTTTTCCCATCTACTTTGGTCTCAAGCAAACATGCAATGGATGGTTGGAGATTTCTAATCCTCTGCTTAAGGTCACCTTGCCGAGAAGGATTGTTAAGCCCCCTTGTGTTCCAAATGAACACAGACATTAAGTCGAAGTTGGAAGAGCTCCTTGGCCTCCTGCTAGCCTAGAGCTCTGACGTACAGTAGAGGGTGAATCTAGTTTACCATTACCTTTTTTTGCAATTGCTTTGAGCTGCCACTGCCTTCAATGCTGACTGTTCCTCATCCCAATATGGATTAAGGAAGGTGAGCTCTGTGGGCATGTCAGCTTCATCCGTCACAAGGAGAAGGGAAGGAGCTACATGCCTTTTTTGCGAATATTTTAGCTTCAAATACTGCACTTCTATGCAATGTGGGGCCTGGCATGCAAGGATCAGCTGGCAATGTCCTGCCTTCCTTCGTATTGTCTGTAGCACTTTTGTGCGCTTCCCCCCTCTGCATCTTGAGGCAAGGGATTGGTCAATATCCCCCCTATAGACATACTACACTCATCCTTCTCACCAGAGTACTCATTCATAGTATCACCAGAAAAAACCACCCTCTGACTCACCCCCACAGTTTCCTGTATATCACCCTCCACATGCCCAGGTGCATTCACAGATGCGTTCCCAGCAGGATGAACCCATGTATCTGCCTCTCCACATGCCTTACCAACTTCAGGTATATTCCTAGTAGGATGAACCACTGATGCATTATTTTGTGTAGCATCAGATTTATTCCTTTGGATTGAAGGTGGCTCTGTTACCATATTTTTAGTTGGGCATTGTGTGTCAATATGCCCAAAACAAGCGCATGTACAACATTTAGGGGCTCCCCTTCATATTTAACATCAACTGACAATGAGGAGCCATCATCCAACTCAACCAAGACACTCCTTGGCAATGGGTTCTTTGCTTCAACATCCACCATGCATCTAGCATACATTATTCTGTCCAGGTTTGCAGTTGCTCGATCAAGATAGATTGGTGTGCCAACAACGATTGCAATGATATTCAGTATATCCAGATTTCACATATAGAGGGGAAGGTTATGAAATTGTATCCATACCGGGACAACAATGAGGATGTCACGATTATGCTTAATGGTGGGACTCCATCGTTGAAGAACTACAAGTCTGCCGTCAAATAGCCAAGGACCACAGTGTAGAATTGATTCACAATTATCTCCTTTTTCAAAACGAAAGTAAAAGAATCCATTCTCCCAACTGAATATTTGGAGCCCCCTTTCATTTTCCATAGCTGATGTGTCCATATTTTACATACATTTATCGCATCATTTCATGCAATTTTAGTCGCTCAAAAATCATTTTTGTCGCTCATTTGATCGTTTGTCGTATTATATCACTTTCGGAGCTTTACTCTCATTTTCAGGAGTTTTGAGGTGATTTGGAGCAATTTGGGGTTATTGACACATCCGAGGTCGCCAGAGCATCCATGGTGTCGTCTCATAGGTGCTTGACTTGGTGAAAGAGAAGAATTAAGGAGAAGAAGGAGAAGGAAGGAGGAGAGAGCTCTATGGAGAAATACACTAATTTTCCAGACTACTCGATCGAGTGCCTCAGTACTCGACCGAGCTGCCATCCAGACTGACACCAAGAGCTCCAAAGGCAAAGTGCATGCTCCACTCGACCGAGTAGGATTATTACTCGGTCGATACAACTCAGCTGGCTACCACTTATTCCTATTCCTAGCCGAAGTCAGAGAGCGCAAAGGTGGCTCGACCGAGCACAACAGCCGCTCGATCGAACTGAACCCAAACAGAATGGAGTTTTGAAGGCTTCAGCAGCCTACTGTAGCTTGACCAAGCAAATCAGCGACTCGATCGAGTACCGCAACTACTCGGTCGAGCTGAACCAATTTTTAAAGCATCATTTTAAAGCTAAAGCAGCATCCTACTTTTGCTCGACCGAGCACGAAGGCTACTCAACCGAGCGCAACCACACTCGGTCGAGCAAGGCAAACACCCAGATTTTCAGACCGCCTCTCACTCTTTAAAGATCTGCTATTATTCCAGTCGGCAAAATATTTTTCTCATATTTTTCATGGATAGTAGACTTCATGATGGTTCCAAGAAACCAATAACATGCCAATCGGAGGTCATATGAATTCTATAGAAATTCTGCAAGTTGACACTGCAGTGCTGAAATCTGCACTCGACCGAGTGTTGTTTCTACTCGATCCGAGCTGATTTGGGTCCACCAATAAGTTGCGACCAGAGTTGGTTTTGGGCTGAATTACAGAGGTGTTTTGTTGGGGTTTTCTAGGGTTATTTGCTAGGGTTTAATGTAGCCGTCATTGAGAGGGAAAAAAACCCCTTGAGGAGATCTTATTTTCTTTGAAGCTTTGTGGAGACTATCTTTTGGAGTTAGGCCATGTTATAGGCCCCCCTTGTATCAAGATAAGTATTTTTTCTCTCTAATTCCATTGTTATTTCTTTGTGATTGCTTATTGAATATCTCTTTGATGCATACAATGAATTTTTCTATCGTTCTCATATCTGTTACGATCATGAATTCTATTGCTTCTATTGAATCTATTGTTGATCTTTGCATGAATTGTGAGTAGTCTTTTCTAGGGCTAATGGATTAGCCCTAGGATCTTAGGATTTAGATGTAAAGTTAGGATTTTTAGGTTGTCTTTGTACAAAAGGGATGTGATTTGGTTGATCCAGCCAATTTTGTAGGAGATTCCAAATAGGGTTCGTATTCCCACGAGGTGGCGCAAACTTTTGACGGGATCTACCGGCATTCCTATATTACTCATAAGAGCCATCAAGTCACAGATCGGAGCTCTAATTTCCACGAGGTGGTATGAGCAGAGATTGAGTATAGTTATCGATCGTAATGCACGTATTGCATGAGAGTCTATCCACGAGGTGTGGCTAACACGAGATATGTTAGACGAGTGACATAACGATAGTTGGCCATGAGTTCTACATCTTAGATGCGACAATTTCTTCCAAATAAAGACAATTCAACGTAAGAATTCTAATCTAACATTGACATCAGATGGTCCTAGTGGTGACTCCTATTGACCTAGTCTTTTATATTTTCTTTCTTTCTTTGTGTGGAGTAAGTTTGCAACGTCGAGTGACACGACCTTCACATCCATCACCATCACGACATATAATCCATCTCCACCAATAAACCCGCAATTCTAACTCAACCTAGGAGTAGATAGGTAGTATAGCACCGCATCCCCGTGTTCGATACCCGCCCGTCGCTATACCGTGCGCTTGTAGTAAAACGACATCGTTTCCGGAGTTTAATTTCGGGCCGATCAAGTTTTTGGCACCGTTGCCGGGGATTTATCTCCTTGTAAATTGCACCATACTTGGTTGTTCTCGGAGTTACATTTTGGATAGATCAATAGCCGATCAGTCCAAGCTTTTATCTGTCCAAAATAAGGGATATCACCCAGAACATATCCCACTAAAGTATTCCTCCAACGTGAAGCACCAGATTCCAGTAGAGTAGCTAAGATCTTCGCCTTTGCAGTAGCATCCTCTCTAACAGTAAGAGGAACACGGATCATCACAAGTGGGTCAGCGTATTTGCACAGTGTGGAGCAAATATCAAACTAAGATCTCTTTCTAGCATGTGGTTTGATATGTACAGATGTTGATGGTCAAACTGGTATTTTATCAAACACCTGCTGTGCTAAACCTGGTTTGAAAGCAGACCGATTAGATCGATTTGCATGGCCATCAAATTATTGAAATGGCCGAGTAGATCTCACATTTGTCTGATTGGGATTGGTATTCCTCCACCCCCATCTCTTTATACCTCCGTTCAGATCAGATCTATCAGAAAACTGAGAGTTGGCCACCTTCTTCTTGCCGTAGTAAACTTTCGTCCATCCCTCCACCTCCAGAGAAGAGGTATCCCTTGGCCCTTGGTTGTAAGATCCGCTATTAGCATTATGGGGCTTACCTCTGTCGGAGTCGCCAGTGGCGCCGACAACCCCCTTCACTGGATCTTCCAGTATATGTATATGTAAGTATGTATATATATGTGTGTATGTATGTATGTGTGTGTGTGTGCATGTATGTATGTATATAGTGACCATGGTCCATGAATTGCATGAACGAAGTTTCTATTCTATAATGAGATCCTATCGGCAATTACAGAGAAAGAGAAAACTACAAGAATTCTCTTAGAGATTCGTGTTAATATGGAAAGCCAACCACATAGATCTTAGGTATCAATCATCATGAATTCAGGTATTCTTATGCATAATAATTTCAGTTTTTTCTCATTAATTTAATATGAATATTTCTTGTTATTTGGTGATGGTTTTCGTCGTAGATAATTCAGATACACACCAACAATTGATATCAAAGTCTTATCATATTGGATTATTTATATTTAATTTCAGGATAATTTTTGGAATAATTTCAGGTATTATATTAATTTTAAATTAATTTTTTATTTGTTTTGTTTTTTAGTTTATATTCCCAGAATATGTTTTAAGAATAAATCAAGTTTGGATTGTCCAACAGCCGAACACCCCAATAATTGGTATCAAAGCATTATCATATTGGAACATTGATGTTTGATTTTGAAATTATTTTCAGAATAATTTCGGAATAATTTCTTGTAATATATTAAGTTTAAATTAATTTTTTTGTTATTTTGGTTATTTTTGAGTTTATTTATCTGGAAATATTTTTTTTAAAAATCAAGTGTGAAAGGGTGACAGCTGTTCGGCCGCCGGACCCTCAGGTAGGCAACGCCCGTCTGACCGTCGGACCCCTAAAAGGAGGCAGCGAAGGGGGTGACCGCAATAGTTGTCGCTAATCACAAAGCAGCAAAAGCAGCGTTAAACCCCTAATTTTGATTTGTATACATTTGCCTCGTTTTGCTCGTGAAAAGCCTATGTATGAAGGGTTTTCCTGGTCCTTATGGCTATAGAATCGACGTCCGGCCTAAGTCGGGCAGTGACGAAAGCAAAACAACGCAGTAGAAAACAGCTTTAAACAGTTTTAAGTTAAGCCATAATGGAATTAAACCTAGCCAGAATCTTTACTATCCCGGGGTGGGTCTGACCAGCCCCTAAAGATAGATCAATAAAGTTAACTGCAATTATACACGCATAAATATTAAGCTACTAATCTTTGCCTCGCATGTTAGAAAGGCACAGAATCCCACGAACCAGTGCTTCATGTTGGGGCTAAGCCGCTTCTCCCGAACCAAACCGTGTCCCGAGGCAAGTAATCCCCTTGTCACCAAGACAACCACGCGCTCCAGAAAGTTTCACCTTGAGTGGATCCTCTGTCAAGACTTTGGATTCGATTCGAAGTCCTTCATATCTTTGCTAGAGCCCGATCAGGATCAAGGAAGAAATTGGTGAAAGAGGAAATATTAATTTAAGCATTATTCCGGGCTTGCTCACGTTTAATGGAGCTACACAGATCTGAAGCTTGGTGCGAGTTTCAAGGAGGGGAGTATGCCCCTATTTATATAAGGAATTCACCCCTCCTCATCTATCAATTTTCGATGTCGGACTAAATATTTGGAGGAAAAAAATCAATTAAGTTTGTCTTACACGAAGGCCAAACGTTAGCGAGTTTTTCCATCCTCACAGTTAAGTTTCGCAAGCGATATCATATATCAAATCGAAGAGCACTAAACGGTGAACGCATAGAAACAAACATGGCACAATTCCAACTTCGTTTGACCCCTCAAACAATGACATAAAGAAGGCCCAAAAACCCGTGCTTTTCACAAAAACACAGCCTTCGTAGAAAAGGGCACGAAGCCCTAGGAGTGGGACCCACCGTGCTGCACACGTGCTGTCCCACCCAAGCGGGCATGTGCTACGCATGTGTCCACCTTGTGGGCACGGGTCTGGCCCGCGGGTCGGGCGCGCCGACCCGCAATGCCCATTTTGGGCTTTTGGGTTGTTTTGAGCTATTTATGACCCGTTTGAGCACGGGTTTCGACTGGGACATTCCCAAACCCCTGTAACCTTTTACTATGCATTTACTATATAAAATATGCTCGTTAATGGTTTACGACATATTTAAACCCTTTTGTATTATAGCAATAATCCCATATCTTTAATATTCCAGAGTCTATATCGCAATCCTTTTGCGACACAATTAATTCCCATACATCCAATGTATAATCTCCCTTAAGACTTTCTATTATTTGACGAAGGTCCCACTTTGTGTGAGACCATATAGCCTGACCCTACTACAGGTAGGGCTCGAAACCCCAGACGACAGAGACGATGAGCAGCAGATGACGTCCTTGTTTCAATATCATCATTATGTGGTTAACCCATTGACATGAGTATTGTCGGGACCACCCTGACTATGTCTGTGATGAATGCCGTAGTTTTAGTCCCTTCGTCATTACCATGTCACTTAGCTAAGCCTATGGTATGGTCAACTACCAACCCTAATAACTTGAACTTGGTTAGTCTCCATCGGTGTTTAGTCTTATAATGTTCGACTTATTCCAACATACTTTGGCCAAAGTTTTCACTAAAGACCGAACTAACACGTGCGACACTAACTCTCCATAAACGGTAGAGACGATTCCTTGACGAGCGTTTATATTCTATATATTCACGCACGTCTTCTTTGTGATTTTCCGTTGATTTCCATCGTTTCATACCCGTTCTTTCGTGTTTTTTGGTATCTTTTCACTTTCTTCATGTTTTTTGTGCGAATGCAGGAGATTGCCAGCATTGGGGACGTTTAAAGAAGATATCATGAGCCCCTGGAGCAACGGGAGGAGTCACGCGTGATCCAGAGGGTCAAACGATGAAGACTGCTATATTTCAGCCCTCAACCGATCGGGTGGACACATCCACCCGATCGGTTTATGCACACGTATCCTACCCGGACGGCAACTAAAGAAGAGCAGTAGCTTGCCCGATCGGTTCCGTGATCGGGTGAACCGACAGAACTCTCTGTATAATTGCACTGAATTCCAACCGATCGGGTGAAATATCACCCGATCGGTTCACCTGTAGCCGCAATTCCTCGAACGACATCTTGGTCACGCCACCCGCTCGCCTCAACGCCCGGTTGAAAATCTTCAAAGCTCTCACCCGATCGGTTGACTCATAAACCGATCGGGAGGCGATTTTTCTGCTGGTTTGGACCCGAACCATTAGGGTTTCGAAGGGGGGTATAAATACACGGTGTTGGCCAACTGAAAGGAGATCTCCTTCAGTTTTTAGGGCTTTTTCAGCCCCTTTGCTGGGGGGCTTAGGTTAGTTTAGATTAGGTCTTTTGATCAATAAATCTTGTATTGGATTGAAGATTCAAACTCAAGATAAGTATTTCTTTCTCTTATTTTCCATTGTTTTGTATTGTTTTCATTTTGCTCAATGGTGAATGTGTGTTTGTCATTTTTATTGTTTTCTTTTATGTTCTTCACCATTGAGTAGCTCTTGATGAACCCTAATACGGGTAGGAGTAGGATTGATGCTTGGGTTGTTTCATTTGGCTTGGTTGCATGGCATGTGTTCGATGAAATGTGTCAATGGGGATTTCTAGAAATCTGAGTCCAATTCGTATGGCAATACACTAGTTGTGTTGGGGATTGGGGTCCGGTGTCTTGTCCAGTCAAGATAAGCTTCGATGTATTGCTAGAAATCACATAGGACCTATTTGGCCATTAGGGTTAAGCGGGGGTGTTTCATTGTCATTGGCGGGAAAAAGATCGCCTCTGACCGTCGGGCCAAGGGGGAATAAACTTGGCGGTTGACTCCCTAGCCACAGCTCACACCCCTAGTGTTGACATTGAGTCCTCGCGCGTGGAAACTGCTTGGACAAAGTGTTGGGAGTTATCATTGTGGCCTTAATTCTCCCGGTTGCGGAAGGTGTTAATGGACATAGGAATGCCCACCGTCTGGAACCGGGTAGGCCTAGCGTACTAGGCACCGACCGGAATATCGGGCCATGGACGCTAGGTATCACCTTTTGGGGCAATGTCTCACCCTGGGTCAAGTCAAATGCCAAGTGTCATGAATGCTCTAGCCCGTGTTAGCGACGATTCATTTCGTGTTTTTTTATTTCTTTCTTTTATTTCTACACTTCTACCCACATTATCCGCGTAGCTAGCACACAACCTAGGCGAATCTAATAGCCATTCAAGCCATCCACCTCCCTGAGTTCGATAAACCTGCACCCTACACTAACCGTGCACTTGCGGTAAAACGACACCGCGCCCAAACCGTAAACGGGGAGCCGGTCAAGTTTATAGCGCCGTTGCTGGGGAGGTGTTCGGTTTGATATTAGCTTAGCTTGGATTCGTTAGACTACGCAAAAAAAACAATAACCAAGAAATTTTTCCCCCCACCTTTTTATTATCTTTTTGTTATTCTCTTGTACTATTGACGCTCCTCTCTAGTTTTCTTATTTTTGTTGTCCATGTATCTTACTATTACCATGGGGAGATCAAATTTCGATGCTCAGATGGGAGGATACGATCCTTATTCAGTTGTGATTTGTGAGACTTGTGGGATGGTAGGGCACATGTATTATGATGGCCCATTTATGCTTGAGAGCCTCCCCCTACACCAAGGCCAAACATTTTACCATAACCATTGCCCAAACACCTCCCATCCATTTCCTCAACCTTATATCCCTCCACCAACACAAGAAGAATCAAGCCTCATGTCTCTCCTTGAAAGTGCCATGTTTAACCAAGGCCAATTATTACAAGACTTCATGGTACCAATCACCGAGCCTACACCTAGGAGAGGGGATGGAGGAGAGGATATACCCACTTTCATGGTTGAGACCACCATCTCATCGACCCCCATAGACAAATCTTATGCCGATAGCCCATTTTTCCAACACTACCACTTGGATGACGAAGCATTTTTTGATGGTGATAGTGAGGATGGGGAGATGTCTCTAGGATTTGTGGGAGAGACTTCTCATCTTGATTTGGATACCCCACATGAGTCATACGAGGGCACCGAGGAGACCACAGAGTTTATGCATACCAGCGAGGAGGATGTGTGTGAGGACACGGACACCACGACAACATACGAGTGGTCCGCTCCACATCCACCTCCACTGTCATCTCTGTTGCTGCTTCTTCCTTGGTCTGTGTTCAACCATGAGGATGTCATTCAGGACATCAGGCAGATGGTGGAGCATGAGCATATCGTCGAGGAGGAAGTGCATGAGAGCTTGGATACGATGGTCCACTTTATGGAGCCCGAGTCACATCTACCTCTACCGTTGCTCTCCATTTCTTCTGCGGCTGAGCATCTACTTGAGCATAGTGCCCCTATTCAGGGAGATTTTCATACTCACTCTCATTCCACATTTAAGTCTCGTTTTTCACGTCCTATTCCTTTAGACTTATATGTTTTTGACACACCATATCTCTCGCAGGACACATGACCTACTTCCCTTGAGGTATGCTATAGTGCGTCAACACCTGGAGAGCCACTTCTCTTGGAGAGCGAGGATTTGGTCGTCACTAGTACAGAGGATAGCTACCCATTCTCAGTGAGTATTCGTCACCCTTTTATTATTTTTCCATCTTATGTTGACGATTATCTGTGGGATACATTTATTTTGGGAAATAATTTCTTGACATGGACTAATGCACCTCGTCATCTGCAGGTCACAAGTGGACACCTACTAAGGATGATTGGAGGTGCATTGCTTGGGTCCATTGGCACACGTGGCACATCGCTTCTAACGGAGCCACAGAAGGAGCAGTTAGAGCAGCTACATGCCCCACTCCAGATCTTGGATCCGCCTATGCTCAGGTGTATCCTAATCCAGTAGTATAAAAATTTACTGCTTTCTAGTTTAGATTTGAATAATCTCGTCTCCTCTCATTAGCGAGGGGAGCGTATTTAGGATTTGCTTTTGCATCATAATAACCCATCATGTCGTGCCCTTCTATCACTTTTACCGCCCACACCCCACATCCTCTTCTGAGGAGAATGAGCACACCGTCTCTCCTGCATTTTGATTTCTTTCTTTTCTTTTCCGATTTTCCCCTAGCATATTTCTGCATCACATTGATCATATCATTTTGCTAGCATTGTCATGTTCAGCTTGGGGGAAATCGATTTGTGTGCATGTTTTCGCGTGTCGTTGTTGTGTGTCTGTGTCTATGTGTTCTTTTGTCGTGTTTTATATCTTTTATTTGAGTGTTTCTTTTTCTTTATTTTTTAGTTTCGTTCATGTGTTTTTCATGTTTTTCACTTTATGTGTCGGTGCTCACCCCCCCATTTTCTTTGCCCTCCCGTATAAACTATTATTGCATTGAGGGCAATGCAAGTTTCAGCTTGGGGGAGTCGCACTTTGTGCGTCATTTGTGCTCTTTTCTTCGTTTTTGAGTCGTTTTCCTTCGTGGTTTTCTTTTTTCTTCTCATCTTTTGTTCCCTCTTTCCTAGAGATGACCCCATATGATGAATTGCCACATGATCACGCACACACTTAGGATAGCTTCGATAATCATGTTCACTAACCCTAAGAAGCCGAGTCCTTTGCATTTCACGCATCGTGGGTCCACTTAGCTTTTTGTGAGTCGTGTATCGTGACTAGCTAGTGGTGTACTTCTACTTTGTGATTTTGATTTATATACCTACCCTTGGTTGACCCCTAGATTATCATGATTTGATATTGAATATGCGGTATTTGCTTCTAATGTCTGCTTCTATATGCATGCTATATATATATCGTATACTTCATTTTGCATGTGTCGGGATTCCACAATTAAGGACTATGATAACCCATTTAGCCCATGCTCTAACTTGCGAGAAATATTTCCTTTGCCCAAGTGTTTAGATTCTGATTTCTTTTTTGTTTTACTTGGTGCAAATCCCCTCGTCATGTACCGTTCTCCCACTTGGGAGAGTACACATGTATATATCCCAAAATCCAAAAATCCAAAAAAGAGAAAAAGAAAAAAATATGTATAGCCAAAAAAAATCCAAAAAATACAAATACGCAAAACCCAAAAAAACTTCCAGTGTGAATATTTTTCCTACCTGCCGAGAATAAAGGGAAGGCGAGAATGTGCACCGAGTGTTCTACTCCACACCTTCTCAACCTCCATCGTTTTCGAAAATACTTGGCATATGAACTCTCTAGCGGTTACCTAGGCGATAGTGTGATGATTTCCTAGTCCCTAGCTGTGGAGTCCCCGATGCATGATACGCTTCTATTCTTATAATCTTCTCATGCATGCTTGAGCTACTATTCACCGCAATTTCAAATTGAATTGATATTTGGGTCATTCCTTGGATTTGTGTATATGGAGCCTTATTGCACAATGTAGATAGCGACATCGTCTGCTAGCACGCGACCAAACTCACTCGCGCTTCACTGCGTGGGCCCATGACACTTGTTTGGACTCACATTCCTTGGTTTAGTGTTGTGTTTTTTCGTATGCTTGCTTAGTGTGGCGTGTTTGATTTTGTTGGCTCTGATAGGCGATCTAGGAGTTTTCTCTTTCCGTCTCTTTCTCTCTATTTTGCCCTCCGAGCTCCTACTCTCACTCGTCTTCCTCGAGGACGAGGAAGGGTTCAGCTTGGGGGATTTTGACGAGCGTTTATATTCTATATATTCACGCACGTCTTCTTTGTGATTTTCCGTTGATTTCCATCGTTTCATACCCGTTCTTTCGTGTTTTTTGTATCTTTTCACTTTCTTCATGTTTTTTGTGCGAATACAGGAGATTGCCAGCGTTGGGGACGTTTAAAGAAGATATCATGAGCCCCTGGAGCAACGGGAGGAGTCACGTGTGATCCAGAGGCTCAAACGATGAAGACTGCTATATTTCAGCCCTCAACTGATCGGGTGGACACAGCCACCCGATCGGTTGATGCACGCGTATCCTACCCGGACGACAACTAAAGAAGAGCAGCAGCTCGCCCGATCGGTTCCGTGATCGGGTGAACCGACAGAACTCTCTGTCTAATTTCACTGAATTCCAACCGATCGGGTGAAATATCACCCGATCGGTTCACCTGTAGCCACAATTCCTCGAACGACGTCACGGTCACGCCACCCGCTCGCCTCAGCGCCCGGTTGAAAATCTTCAAAGCTCTAACCCGATCGGTTGACTCATCAACCGATCAGGTGGCGATTTTTCTATAGGTTTGGATCCGAACCATTAGGGTTTCGAAGGGGGGGTATAAATACACGGTGTTGGCCGACTGAAAGGAGATCTTCTTCAGTTTTTAGGGCTTTTTCAGCCCTCTTCTTCAGTTTTTAGGGCTTTTTCAGTTTTTAGGACTGAAAGGAGATCTTCTTTAGTTTTTAGGGCTTAGGTTAGTTTAGATTAGGTCTTTTGATCAATAAATCTTGTATTGTATATAAGATTCAAACTCAAGATAAGTATTTCTTTCTCTTATTTTCCATTGTTTTGTACTGTTTTCATTCTGCTCAATGGTGAATGTGTGTTTGTCATTTTTATTGCTTTCTTTTATGTTCTTCACCATTGAGTAGCTCTTGATGAACCTTAATACGGGTAGGAGTAGGATTGATGCTTGGGTTGTTTCATTTGGCTTGGTTGCATGGCATGTGTTCGATGAAATGTGTCAATGGGGATTTCTAGCAATCTGAGTCCAATTCGTATGGCAATACACTAGTTGTGTTGGGGATTGGGGTCTGGTGTCTTGTCCAGTCAAGATCCGCTTCGATGTATTGCTAGAAATCACATTCGACCTATTTGGCCATTAGGGTTACGCGGGGGTGTTTCATTGTCATTGGCGGGAAAAAGACCGCCTCTTACCGTCGGGCCAAGGGGGAATAAACTTGGCGGTTGACTTCATAGCCACAGCTCACACCCCTAGTGTTGACATTGAGTCCTCGTGCGTGGGAACAGCTTGGACGAAGTGTTGGGAGTTATCATTGTGGCCTTAATGCTCCCGGTTGCGGAAGGTGTTAATGGACATGGGAATGCCCACCGTCCGGAACTGGGTAGGCCTAGCGTACTAGGCACCGACCGGAATATCGGGTCATAGACGCTAGGTACCACCTTTTGGGGCAATGTCTCACCCTGGGTCAAGTCAAATGTCAAGTGTCATGAATGCTCATGCCCATGTTAGCGTGGATTCATTTCGTGTTTTTTATTTCTTTCTTTTATTTCTACACTTCTACCCACATTATCCGCGTGGTTAGCACATAACCTAGGCGAAGCTAGTAGCCATTCAAGCCATCCACCTCCCTGAGTTCGATAAACCCGCACCCTACACTAATTGTGCACTTGCGGTAAAATGACACCGCGCCCAAACCGTAAACGGGGTGCCGGTCATTCCCTCTCTTGGTCATTACTCTCCTCGCATGCTTCAAGTGTCACCCAACCAAAGACCTTTCAACAGGCCTTGCCTCGAAGCTAGGTCAGGGATCTAGGTGACACCGTTCACGTACAATGATCTCAAGTCTAAGGACCAACTTGCCTATCATCACTTAGTGTCATCATTAGTTAATGTTAACCATATGAGAACTCTCATTGGGTCGTTCAGTGAACTCATTCTTTGATTAACACCTGTGTCTCGTCTTCGACTTTGCCAAGTCGAACGACCATGAGACATCGTCACCACTTCATAGTGAAGACAAAGACACAATGGTCTATCTGATGTATCGATATCCTTTCTTGAAACATCTACGACCACGAACGATTTTAGACTTATGCTAAAAATGGTCAAGAAATTCGCCATGATCGAGATCCTCATCTTAATACTTGTTTGACCTCGTATCATGTCTCAGGACTTTACCTACGTCTAATGTAGACTACATTATTATTAACCTATGTAAATTCTTACCAAACAGCTTACTGTTATTTCGAACAAGATGTTTGTTGATATACACAAAGATAAATTGCCTCGAGTGCATACACATCTCCCAACAACGTGAGCGGCTGTGAGGTTTAGCCTGCACTGGCCCATAACAATTTTTTAAAAAGGAAAATATCCCTGAATTTCCACATGCCAAAAGCCTGCAACAGAGAAGCTCGTAGCCTCACAAAGTAGCAAAAAAAGGAAAGGAAAGGAAAAATGAAATAGGGAAGGGTCGCATCCTTGGGCCTTTTAACGGGTGCCAGCCCAAGAAATTGCAAACAGTTAGGCTACAGGCTTCCACCCGCAACACAGTAATTTTTTGGAACTGCATGCCTGTAGCATTGTAAATTCATAGCTGCAGGCTGACGCCCGCATCACCCAATTTTTCTGCTTCAAAAAGAGAGGTGAAAATATATATTATATATTATATATTTATATACATATATATGTACAGTAAGGATAAGTTTTGTGTGCAATTTTGGTTCAATTTTAAATTCAAATATTTGCATGGTTATATATAAATATTTTAAATCCAACCTATGAGACGAGCTGGATCTATATCTCATCTGTTATTTGCTGATGACCTATTGGTTTTCTGCCGTGCAACACTAAAATCACTAAGGGGCCTTACAAATTTGCTGGAGAATTTCAGGAACTTCACGGGACTTGAGATCAACTGGGAGAAGAGTCTATCCATATTCAGCAAGGGAGTTAAGAACCCTGGAGAACTCGCAGATTTTCTGGGTGCTAAGCGGGCTAGCACTATTACTACTTACCTCGGGCTCCCGCTCTCTTCCAAATACCCCAAAACACATATGTATAGTCGTCTGATTGATAAGTGTAGGAAACGACTAAGTGGGTGGACTTCTTCCCTATTATCTATCTCTGGCCGCATCGAGTTGGTAAGAAGTGTGATTTATGGAATGATAGCCTTCTGGGTGCAGGTTTATAAAGTGCCTACATCGGTTCTGCGAACCCTGACCACCATGTGTAGGAAATTTATCTGGGGGTCTACAAATTCTTGGGCCTGGAAAGACTCTTGCAGACCAAAGGAGGAAGGGGGTGTTGGTTTAAGATTACTTACTGATCTGAATCTTGCATCTGGAATTAAGCTAACTTGGAGATTCTTACAGGGCAGAGGCTTATGGGCTGAGCACATGCGTACCAAATATAAGGATTCTTCCAGGTTTTATGCTGCAAACGGTGATGTTTCACATTCGGGTACTTGGAAGTTCCTTCTTCATTGCAGGAACCTATCTCAACGTATTATTTTTAGAAAGGTTCGAGATGGGAAAGACACTCTCTTCTGGCACGACAATTGGCTTCCATGTGGTCCCTTGAAAAATTTATACAGCATTCCTGATGGTGCTAGCAGGAGACTTGTCAGCGACTATTGGGAGGGTACATCTTGGATAGATAATCCTGAAATTTTAGGCCTTAAACCACTCCTCCAGCATATCTCTTTGACATTAGGCACTGATACTTGGGTATGGAAGCGGGATTCTTCTTTCAAATTCAAAGACGCTTGGGACGTTGTGCGTGATAAAGGTACCCCGTACCCTTTCTCTAAACTGATTTGGTTTAGTAAGTCCATTCCAAAAATGTCCATTACTTTGCTACGAGCGTTTAAAGACAAACTCCTGACAAAAGTCCGCATGGAAAAATGGTGTGAGCTCAACTCTAATGTTTGCGAGCTATGTTCGGATGACGCCCCGGAAACTGCTTCTCATCTATTTTTCGCGTGCCCTTATTCCAACTATCTAATGCGCAGAGCCTTTCTCAAATTGGGAGCAAGAGGTCCAACGGCCCTCTCTCTGCCGACAATTGGGAGCTATTACTTGGAAAAATATGTGAGAAAGGGGGCTCTTGGTTTGCTTGCCCGAGTTATTCTTTCTGCGGTGGTATATCACCTATGGCGGGAGCGCAACAGGCGTGTTTTTGAAAAGATTAAAAAGCCCAAGACTCTACTGTTTGAGGACATATCAGCAGACGTTCGTTTGGCTCTTCGAAACATTGGGGAGGTGGAGGATGAGGCCTCTGTAGCAGCAATGAATTGGGACATTCGGCCATTTGACACAGGTTAAATCTTTTGATACTGGGATGTGCAAGCAGTTAGGTCCATTCTGGCTTTTGGCTCTGGGTAGCTTGTGCTCTGCTACAGGCTTTTTATTCAGCTTTGTGCGGTTGCCTTTTGATTTAGGCAACGTCCTTGTTGCAACAGGCCGTGATCAATCAATATTTGCTTTGCGTTTTATTTCCGTTGCTTGCTGCTACAGGACGGTTTCAAGCCTAGTGCGTGATTGGGCGTCCTTTGTGTGGTAGCTTGCTGCTACAGGCCACGTTCAAGGCAAGGGCTTTTCAGTGCGTAAATTGTCTAGTGTGCGGATGCTTGATGCTACAGGCCGCTTCATTAGGCCTTGGTTCCCTGCCTCGTGCACCTGCATACATTCTATTTGGGTTTGATTTTGTGGGGTTGTATACCATATGTATGTATTTGTTTCTGTACTATTTTTGTACTTTGGCTCTGATCATTGATACTAAGTAATATGTTCTGGGGTGACGACGCTTGTGTCCTCTCCCTTAGTCATTACGCTTGGTACTCTTTGATCAACCACCTTGTAACCTCATTTTTATTAATATAGATACTAACTTACCTTGCAATATATATATATATGTATATATATATATATGTATATATATATATATATGTATATATATATATGTATATATATATATGTATATATATATATATATGTATATATATATATGTATATATATATATGTATATATATATATATATATATATAGGGTAAAGTGTTCCTAGGGTGACTCCTTAGATTCAATCTAAGGAGTCGCCCCCATTTTTCCTCATATCCCATAATTTTTTTGGATTTTATTTTTCATGGGGTTGTTGTTCACCTCATGGATGATCAACATACCAAAAATTAAGGCATTCCAATACTTTTAGAGCCCCCATCTACCCCTTGCAACTTCAACGGTATGAAAACGTGTTGAAAACCCATGAAGTTGCAAGGGGTAGATAGAGGCTCTAAAAGTATTGGAATGAATTGATTTTTGGTATGTTGATCATCCATGAGGTGACCAACAACCCCATGAAAAAAAATTCCGAAAAAAATGTGGGATATGGGGAAAATGGGGGCGACTCCTTAGATTGAATCTAAGGAGTCACCCTAGGAACACTTTACCCATATATATATATATATATATATATATATATATATATATATATATATATATATATATATATATATATATATATAGAAAGATGATAATATGAGATGGTGAGATGGTGAGATGAGATATTCATATCTCGAACTAGCCAAAACTATTTGCCAAATCATCAATCGGAACCGTCCATCTTCTTCTATCTATCAAGTGATCTTTATGTATAATTTTTTGTGTTATTCGGACATTTCTATCAGATCCATCAAGTGTTTGCAAGATGAACGGTTTACAAGCTGCCTGTAAATGTAACAAAATTGGAACGGGTTGATCCATAGGATTTTGGGGTTTATAATCTCTAATTTTTTTAGGGTATAGATCTATCGACATGCTCTTGAAGATGAACGGTGCCGATCGTTAATTGGTGTTGCCGATTGTGCTAGCTCACGATAAGGATGTGAGCTCACCATCTCATAATAGCATTACTATATATATATATATATATATATATATATATATATATATATATATATATATATATATATATATATATATATATTGACGAGTAAGTAAGTCTTTATTAATAACAGAATATATACATGATTTATATACAAGTAATAAATGGCGATTTTAATAAGTGAGGGGAGAGGGCACAAGCGCCGTCACCCTCAACAAATTATAATCAACCATTTTTACGTATATACCAGAACTCCCTCAGCAACAAGCTAAAACACAAGGTTCAATGAGGTCTCTTAGGACAAGCAAACATCAAGGAAGGCGTCCCCAATTTGCGAAAGGTGATGTATCCAAGACGTCTTCAGTCTCCAAGCCGGAAAGAGCTATTCTGACATCAGAAGCAATTGACTCAAATAGAGTCGTCTTAGTTGTAAACTTTCCTTCAAAAATGTGACCATTGCACTGTTTCCAAATGTGCCACACCATAGCTGCCACAACTGTTTTGGCCAAAACACTCACCGGATTCTTTTTCTTGAATCTGTCAAGAATCAATTGGCAAACACCAGATAGAGAAGTAGGGACTGAGCCAGAGTAACCCAGCTTGAGCAAGCTTCTTGTTAAGATATACTTTGTATAGTCACAGTCAAAGAAGAGGTGGCCGATACTCTCATCAACATTCTGTTCACATAGGACACAAGCCCTATCCGTTGCTAATTCCAAGTGCTGTAACCGGTCCTTGGTGGCCAACTTGCCTCTCAGCGCCCGAAGTAGCAACAAAGAGAATTTCGGGGTATGCAATCTGTACCAAACCGCATCAAAGAAAGGAAATTGAGCTCCAGCTAACCGTGTTTTCTCCTAAGCATCCCGCAAGAGAAAAATACGCCCAGGCGCCCAATTCCATTCGTC
Organism: Scilla litardierei; assembly: GCA_030789695.1. Classification (NCBI taxonomy): domain Eukaryota; kingdom Viridiplantae; phylum Streptophyta; class Magnoliopsida; order Asparagales; family Asparagaceae; genus Scilla; species Scilla litardierei. Next base: position 76,572 of record JAULAV010007454.1, on the reverse strand, counting down.
CTGACTTTCGCAAAGCACCACATTTTGAAGACGATCTCCAATGCCCTGAATGGTCGACACAGCTTTCCATCCACCATCCAACCAAAAATCACCCACATAATTCAGTTCCGTTCCAGCTAGTGGTTCTTGAATTAAATACAGGGGTCCTTTTGGATGCCAGTTATCGTACCAGAACAATGTAGACTTACCATCCTTTATAGTTCGAGTAATTAAGTGTTGCGAAATTTGACGACATTTTAACATGAACTTCCATGTACCTGAGTTTGTGGGGATTGGAGCTACTGAAAAAAACCCTTTATCCACAGCTTTATAATGCCTTTTCATGTACTTGGCCCAAATTCCTTTATTCGAGAGCACCCTCCAGGTGAGTCGAACCCCCGATGCAACATTCAATTCCGATAGTAACCTCAGCCCCACTCCTCCCTCTTTCTTTGGGGTACACATATCTTTCCAAGACCAGGTACTCATCTTCCCCCAGATGAACTTCCGACAAGCAGAGTTGATTGCCCTGATAACAGATGGTGGTAAATTGTAAGCCTGCATCCAGAAAGCCGCCATTCCGTAAATGACAGAGCGAACAAGCTCTATTTTCCCAGAGATTGACAGAAGAGCGGAAGACCACCCTAGTAGCCTCTTCTTACATTTATCAACAAGTCTAGAGAACATGGAAGCTCTAGGGTAGGTAGAAGATAGGGGAAGTCCTAGATAAGTGGTGAAGGAAGAGACCATCTTGATACCAAGAATGTCGGCTAAACCCTGAGCATTACGGACCCCCTTACTAAAAATAACAGAGCTCTTCGCCCAATTAATCTGCATACCCGATAGATGGAAGAATTCATCAAGCAAATTTTTGAGACCATTTAAAGAATGAGGGTTAGCACGGCAGAATACTAGCAGGTCGTCAGCAAATAATAGATGGGAGATAGAGCCTGTTCTTCTCATTGGATTAATGGTACCTGCGGATTCTGAAATAGCCATGAGGAGCGAGAAAGATTCCATGACAAGCATAAACAGGTAATGGGAAAGTGGGTCTCCCTGGCATAAACCCCTGTCAGATCCGAAATATCCTTCAGGTGAGCCATCAACAAGAACAGAGAACATAGGTGAAGAAATACATTGGGATATCCAATTAATAAAGGTGTGCTTGAATCCCATTTGATGAAGCAAAAATATAATGAATGCCCTGTTGACACTATCAAATGCCTTGCGCAGGTCCATCTTAATACATGCTCTTGCCCCCATCTTGTTACTGAAGTCACGGATTTGTTCATGGGCTAATAGCGTGCAGTCAGCGAGCAACCTATCTTCCAGGAAAGCTGCTTGATTAGGAGAGATTAGAGCTGAGATCACATGCTTCAGCCTGTTACAGAGGACCTTGCTAATAATTTTATATAGGACATTGCAGCAAGCAATAGGTCTGTAATCACCCAGGCCAGTAGCCTTTGCATTTTTGGGCACCAATGTCAAAAAAGCATGATTAACAGAGGGAGGCAAATAACCTGTTGTAAAGAAGTCAGTAACCCCAGAGATAACATCTTCCCCAATAATGTCCCAATTGTGCTGGAAGAAATAGGAATTAAAACCATCAGGCCCAAGAGCTTTGTCTTTATCAATTTGAAAGGTGGCACATCTGATTTCAGCAGGAGTGACCGGCAGATCCAACCAGGTGGCTGCTTCCACAGTTAATTTCCTCTTGGGGATTACATTAGGGAAAATATTCCAGTTGTCTTCTTGATGGTATAAATTCTGAAAGTAGAGTGGAGCTTCAATGCGCAGATTATCAATATCAGACATCCTATTCCCATCAGGCTTAATGAGATGATGCAGATTATTATAGCAATACCTAGCTTTCATTGCAGTATACAAGAACTTGGAATTACGATCTCCCAGGGTAAGACAATTTTGCCTACTCTTTTGCCTCAGGTCCTCTTCCTCAATTTCCAGTGCCTTACCAAGATCTTTAGTAGCCAAGACTTCCTGTCTCTGAAGTTCAGTGTCACTACCCAGCTTAATATCGGATTGGATCTCAAGAAGCCTGGCACGACAACTATTGACATAGTTCCCTTTATTGTAATCAGATGTCCATTGCTTTAGATTGAATTTAAGAGATCTCAGCATATTATGGAGCCCTCTGAGATTAATAGAAGAATAATGGGGTTGCTGGCCCCAGAAATTACCAACCCTTTCTTTAAAACCTGGAATGTTGACCCATGAGTTATAAAATTTAAATGGTTTGGGTTTAGAGATGACCTTAGGAAGGATGTGAAGTAGCATAGCTTCATGGTCACTAGTTGCTGCCGGCAAGTACTCATAGTAGGACTGAGCAATTTGATTGACCCAATTGGAGTTGCAAAGGATACGGTCAAGCCTGGCCGAAATACGCATACCACCAACCCGCTTATTACTCCAACTTAAACTGCTACCCGTACTCTTTAGTTCCATAAGAAGACACGCACCAATACAAGAATTAAAAGCATCCATGGCCACTACATCAACTAGCCGACCTCCAATCTTCTCGTTAGCACTCCTGACACAGTTGAAATCCCCTCCAACCAACCATGGTAAATTTTTGAGTAAGGTGGAATCATTCTGAAGACTCTTCCAAAGGCCCTGTCTTGAAGTAGCAAGATTAAACCCATAAACCGCTGTAAGACCCATAACAAATCCTGCCGCGTTCTTAAATGTTGCCGATAAATGCTGATCAGATACATGTATTGGTGTCATGTTCCAAATATCAATATTATAGTAGACTACTATCCGGCCACCCTTGTGTAGATCTCTATTATCAATGTACTTCCAGTCCTTGCCGAAACACTTGTTTATACGACTGGCATGACTTGAATCCACCTTTGTTTCAAGCAAGCATACAATTGTTGGGCGCAATTTACGCAAAGTCAACATCAGATCAGAACGTCTTATTGTATTATTAAGGCCTCTGGTATTCCAAAGAAAGACAGACATTAGGGAATTATTGGGGGTTGGGGCAAGAACCGGAGATATGTGCAACCCTGCTACTCCGACGGACAGGGGTTGGGTTCTGATTTCTCCCTTTGCTCAACTCCCGATGAAGCTTATCCCATTCAGGATTTGGAATGGTTGGACTATCTGGGCAAGAAGAGTTGTTCTGTACTGGAAGACCCTGGCTAACCGGAGCACCATTAGAGATGTCAATATGTGGACCCTTTTGAGCAGCAGGCTTCATCAACTTATTACTTTGGAGAAAGTACATGGATTGGGCAAAGCGAGTGACCCGTAGCCATAGGTGTTTGGCTTTCTTGTTGACAATTTCATTCCTACCAATGTCAGTAGTAGCAACTGTAGTGCTGCATTCGCCCAGCTCATAACAAGTGGGAGTGGCCGGCTGCACCTGAGGTAAGGGGTCTTTAGGCATGTTCTTCTTTATTACACTCTGTTCCTTCAAATGCAATTCAATATTTGGTCCTGTAGCATTGCCCAAGGGGGATGAGCCCACAATCTTCGTTCCAGGGGCATCAACAGAAATTGGGCTTGGATGGTTAGCAACATTCATCACATGTTGAGTAACAATCAAGCTATTGTCAACCAAACTCCCAGGCACCCTCTCCTCAGCCAAGCTTCCAGACACAATGTTCACCCCCAAGCACCTAGACGAATTGTAAACATTGTTTGCCCCAGATAAAGTGTTCCTAGAATCTGCGTTGCAAAGTACAACATTCCCTGATTTTGGTATATTCCCAGCTTCCAAGTTCACAGAGGCTGAATCTTCCTTGCCAGATACATTCCCAGTGTCTCCAAGCAGACACTAACCATCCAAGTGCCCGAAGCATGCACAAGAGGCACATCTAGGGGGCTCCCCTTCATATTTAACATCAATATAAATTGTAGACAAATCATCAAGCTCAATAGGGACAGTCGTCTTTAGCTTACTCTTCGCATTTACTTCAATTAGGCATCTGGCATGGGATATCCTATCCAGATTTGAGGTTGCTTTATCAAGACAGATTGGAGTGCCGATGACGCTCGCAATGCAATTTAGAATACCAAGAGTCCACATTGGAAGTGGAAGATTATGGAACTGCACCCACACAGGAACCGCAGTCAGGATGTCCCTATTGTGCTGGGTAGTAGGTGACCAGTTCTGCAGAACGACAAGTCTCCCATCAAACAGCCAAGGCCCCCCATGAAGAATGGCATCCCGATCAACGGAATGTTCAAATTTAAAGTAGAAATAACCATTCTCCCGAGAGAAGATACGCAACCTCCCCTTGATATGCCAAAGCCTCTCTGTCCATGCCTTCATCTGCCCAAAATACAGGACATCCCCCAGGACATACCCCACCAAGGTATTTTGCCATCTAGCAGCCCCCTCCAAAATCATTGTTTCAGAGATCTTAGCGCGCTCAACACCATCCACAGAGACAGGAGGAACGAAGCTCATGGCCAATGAGTCATCATAAGTTCGTCTAGAAGCACAAATATCCGACCAAGAGCGTTTTCCTTCAGAAGGAATTACTCGAAAGGGAATATTAGGTCGGATTGGAGCCTTAACAGAGCGAGTCAGTTCAGTAGGTTTACGCGATGGGCGTCGCTCCTTTGATCCCACCGGGTTCCGCGAAAGTGGTCTACTCCGATGTCGATTGTCGGCAAGGGCAGGCGTTACACGATTCATAGGTTTACGGATCTGCGGCCCCCTACTCCGATGTCGCATGTACGACACCGTACGCCAGCCATCAGTAGAGGGTGTCGAATCCACCCCGGAGGCGCCAGGCCCAGGAGGCGCCGTAGCTTCAACACCAATGGAGCCGCCAGTCAGTGGAGAAGGAACCCTAGGCGCTCTGAAATCGCCAGAGCCGCCACTCATATATATATATATATACATATATATACATACATATATATATACATACATATATATATATACATACATATATATATACATACATCTATTATATAAAAGAGGGATGTTATCAAGAGAAATTGGATAAGAGAATTTGGACATGAGAATTTGGATAAGAGAATTTGGATATCTATTATATAAAAGAGGGATGTTATCAAGAGAAATTGGATAAGAGAATTTGGACATGAGAAATTGGATAAGAGAATTGGGATATCTATTATATAAAAGAGGGATGTTATCAAGAGAAATTGGATAAGAGAATTTGGACATGAGAAATTGGACAATAGATGAGATTTTAAGGGATATCTATATTATAAATGAGGGATGTTATCAAGAGAAATTAGATAAGAGAATTTGGACAAGAGAGATGATGATGTGATTTTCGCAATTTTGGCTGTGGAAATAATTTTTCCGGGGAACAAAGATTTCGCGGGGGAAAATCTTAAATGAACCGTGCCCGCGGGCACGGGTTATCAAGAGAAATTGGATAAGAGAAAATATAAGAGATGAGATTTTGATGGATAAGAGAAGAGGTGTGAAATTTTGCACATACAACCCCGGTTTTTGCATTTTTGTCCCTGGACCCTCCCCACACACCCACCCACACTTTTTATTCTCTCCCTTTCGACCATTTTTTTCCAGTCCTTTGAAAATTTTGAATCTTATCCTACTAGGACAAAGCTTTGCCCTACATGGCAAGTTTGTCCTAGGTGGCAATGACAATTTTGGGGAGAAACTTGAAATTTTTGGGGAAAACTTGAAATTTGAGGGAACTTGAAATTTGTGGGGGGAAAAACTCGGCCATTAAATAAACCGTGCCCTATGGAAAATTGGACAAGAGAAACTGGACAAGAGAAATTGGACAAGAGAATTTGCACAAGAGTATATACATACATATATATACATACATATACATACATCTATTCTATAAAATAAGGATGTTATCAAGAGAAATTGGACAAGAGAAATTGGATAAGAGAATTTGGACAAGAGTATATACATACATATATAAACATACATATATACATATATACATATACATACATACATATACATACATCTATTCTATAAAACAGGGATGGTATCAAGAGAAATTGGACAAGAGAAATTGGATAAGAGAATTTGGACTAGAGTATACATATACATATATGCATATACATACATACATACATACATATCTATTCTATAAAATAGGGATGTTATCAAGAGAAATTGGACAAGAGAAATTGGATAAGAGACTTTAGACAAGAGTATATACATACATATATACATACATACATATACATACATACATATACATCTATTCTATAAAATAGGGATGGTATCAAGAGAAATTGGATAAGAGAAAGTGGACAAGAGAAATTGGATAAGATACTTTGGACAAGAGTATATACATCTATTATAAAAATGAGGACTTTTTTTGAATTTTTGTCCTACACTGCATCTAAATATGACTAGGACAAAATGTTTGGGAGAATGGGGGGCCAATGGAGTGTGGGTGAGTGGTTGGGTGTGGAGTTGGGTGTTTTGGTGGAACCCCGAACAAAAGCCCACCACATTCACCTTATTTGCAAGTTTGCCATTGTTTTTTTCATAAAACCCAAAGACCTATCACCTTCCCCATATTTACGGATTTGCAATCGCTCTTTTTTCGCTTTTCGTCCGTGTTTTTTTGCGCTTTATTCCCTGCTTTTGTGCCCCTGCGACGACTGCCCCAGGGTTTCTTTTTGTCGTCTGTATTGCGTCCAGAAGACGATTGTCCCCATCGTTCTTGCGCTCGGGAGACAATTGCCATGTCGTAATTTCACTCGTGAACCTGATGTCCCCTAGATTTCGCACCTGGAAGACGACCTGGAAGACAATTGCCACCTGGAAGACGACCTTCGCCGTGCCCTATGGGCACGGTTATGACTAGTATATATATATACATACATATATATATATATACATACATATATATATATATATACATACATATATATATATACATATATATATACATATATATATAGAATAATGGCTATCATACGCCATATGAGATAGGCTCTCATACGCCCTCTCAAATATACATTCAAATATTTGCATGGTTATATATATATATATACACACACACACATATATATATATATATATATATATATATATATATATATATATACACATCTGTATTATAAAACAGGGATGTTATCATGGGTTATTGGATAAGAGTTTTTTTGTGTGTGTATATATATATATATATATATATACATCTATATTATAAAACATGGATGTTATCATGGGTTATTGGATAAGAGTTTTTGGATAAGAGTTGAGAAATTGGGTATAAATGAGGGATGTTATTAAGAGAAATTGGATAAGATAAGAGAAATTGGATAAGTGAAGAAAAATTGAGTTTGAAAGTTTTGGGGGGAAGCTTTTAAATTTGGGGGGAACTATTTGATTGTAAAACTTAAAATTTTGAAAGACCAAAACTTTGGGAAAACCATCAACTAACCCCAAAACTCCACGAGCCGCCCAAAATTTTGGGCATCTCTCTTTCTCTATCTATCTCCCCCAAAGACCCACAGGATGATTATGCGCTCTCCCTAGACTCAGGCCGTCTGGAGTCCGAGGGGTCGGTCGAGGAAGAACCCGATTGGTCCAGAGCTGAGACTGCGAAGGCGATGGTGAATAATTGTTGTATGGCCCAGGTTCAGCTGACCGCGAAGGCGAGCCCTAGATCGACGACTTCCAGATCGCAAGTCCACCTCTTAGCTTGGCATGCTTGCAGTGTTCGGATGAGGAGCTGGTAGGAGATTAAGATAAATAACCATTGTTTTTGGGATTCTTTCCTGTGTTCTTTAATTTCTGCGAAAAATCTGTTTGGTTCTTTGATGTGTTGAAAGAGACGCGATTGCCTTAGGGGTTTGGGGAAATTTGGAGAGAGGAATTTAGGGAAATTTCAATATTTTAGCCTTTAATTTTGGTAAAGCCTTCAATTTGAACGATTGAATCCTCCTACGACCTCCCTACATATCCAGGCTAAAGAATCTGAAAGGGGTCAGCGTGAAGGTCCTCATCATGTGGCTCAACATCAACGAGGTCGAGTTGTCTGATTCAATGGAAATTTTGGGATGGGCTGTATTGGTTAATTATGTGGATAGAAATTTTTGTTAATTTTAGCAATTTTTACTTTTTCAGGACTGAATTTGAGTGCAGTTGAGCTCATCTTAACCTTTATCACAAAAAATCCGGTTTTAATTTTAATTTTGTTATGTGGAATTTTATTGAATAATTGATGTCGGTTTTGATCTAATTTTTCCTCATATCTTATGCAATTCAACATTGATTGCAGTGAGATCGACTGAACTTCATAAATTCCTTCGGGATGCATGGAATGCACAGAAGGTTTTTGATGAAAATCATGAGAGGAGAATTGGAGCTGGACATTACCTGCATATTTTGAACTCACATCCACGTATTGCAGGTTGTCTCGGAGTTGCTGTAGTTTTGGGATTGAATGAAGAGTGCCAACTTCGGAACTTTTTATTTTGAGAATATCAAGTAATGAAAGTATATGCTTTTAGTATTTATGGTTATGATGAAACAAATATTACTTCTTATTATTACTTGCAAGGATGAATACTTCTACATGGTATCAATGAATTTTGATATACGTTAACATGGCAAGAATGGAAGTTCTAAAGTGTTATGTGATTGTTCTTCTGACCTTCATCTGTACCAATGTTTGCTACATTGAGCGCATGTAATTTGTTTGTGTTGGTGTTGTGAGTTGGAATTTGGAATGATATAGTTTTAAACTGAAATTTTTTGTATTTTATATATCCTAAAACTATAACTAGGATATTATAAGAACTATAACAGTATGTTATATATCATAACCAGGTTGGAATGTTAAGTGCAGATTATGGTAAGTGCATATTTGGAAAGTTATAGCAGATTTGGAATGTTATTCTTCTTAAATGTATCATTCAATCAGGTTATTATTCAATCAAGTTCTTCTTTTAAGGGTTGTTGTGCTAAAGCTTGCCAATTTCATCCTCTCTACTTGCAATTTCTTTGTTTGTGTTGGTGTCGTGAGTTGGCATTTGGAATGCTATAGTTTTAAACTGAAAATTTTTGTATGTTATATATCCTGAAACTATAACTAGGATATTATAACAACTATAACAGTATATTATATCATAATCAGGTTGGAATGTTAAATACAGATTATGGTAAGTGCAGATTTGGAATGTTATAGCATATTTGGAATGTTACGTTCAGCACTTAAAATATTTTACCTTCACCACTTCAATGGATCAGATTGGAATGTTAAATGATAAGTGCGGATTTGGAAGGTATCATTTAAGTGCATATTCCAAAATATAACATTCATGTATCATATTATCATTTAAGTGCAGATTGTTAAGTTAATTGCATATTTGGAATGTTATTGCAGATTTGGAATGTTATTCTCCTTAAATGTATCATTCAATCAGGTTATTATTCAATTTAAGGGTTGTTGTGCTAAAGCTTGCCGATTTCAACCTTTCTACTTGCAATTACTTTTTTGTGTTGGTGTTGTGAGTTGGCAATTGGAATGCTATAGTTTTAAACTAAAATTTTTTGTTTGTTATTTATCCTGAAACTATAACTAGGATATTATAACAATTATAACAGTATGTTATATATCATAATCAGGTTGGAATATTAAGTTCAGATTATGGTAAGTGCATATTTGGAATGTTATAGCAGATTTGGAATCTTATTCTTCTTAAATGTATCATATATCAGATTGGAATGTTACCTTCAGCACTTAAATGGATCAGGTTGGAATGTTAAATGATAAGTGCAGATTTGGAATGTATCATTAAGGTGCATATTCCAAAATATAACATTCATGTGTCAGACTATCATTTAAGTGCAGATGTTAAGTTATATGTGCAGGTTGTAAATGCATGTGTGCCATCAAGTTGGTGATATAGTTCAGGATATAAATTTCATTTTATTATTCTTCTGCAACCCTCCTTATCCTTCTGCCCTGATTTTTCTGTTTTCTCATTTTTTTCTCAGGTTCTTCACATATCTACTTGACTTCAATTAGGTTCTTCACCTCTCTACTTTCATTATCTCAACAAAAAATCATGTTTTTTTCATGCTCTTTTGTTCTATTTGTGCTAAAGCTTGCTGATTTCAGGGCTTGCTGATTTCAGTTTTTTAATGTTATTCTTCTTTTAAGGGATATCATGTAGTAATTATTGGTGTTTTGCATATTATGATGAAGAGCCAAAATTGAAGTTTTGCATATTATGAGAAATTTTGAAGTATATAAAGTTGAAATTAGAATTTTGTGTGCCAAAAATGTGGCATAGTTTATAATGTTTTTAAGGGTTGTTGTAGCATAGTATGTTGAGTTAAGGGTTGTTGTAGCATAGTTTTGGAATGTTGTGTGCCAAAAATGTAATTTATGGAATGTGGAACACAGAATTTTTTTTGGCCACATTTGGACTATTGTATGTTTATGGAATGTTGTGTGCCAATTTGGAATACTATTTTGGCCAAAAACTTTATATCAGGACAAGTTTTAATTATCCTGCCCTTATATGATAATCTGATACATTTTGGAATGTTGTATACTTTTGGCCAAATTACATTGTGTTCCAAATTACAATTTTCAGGATTTTGCATTGTATATCCTATAGTATTCCAATATTGTGTAAAAATCAGTGATTACTTCATGGAATGTTTTACATTGTTTTTGGAATGTTGGAGAAACAAGGTTACCATGATTACATTATTTTACATTGTTTTACTTTACCGTTTCGGGACTGAATATTCTGTTAAAGAAAAGGAAGCTTGATGAAAATAAGAAGGCAGTGACTTAGCAGTTGACATAACTAGAAGAACATTTGAACATGTTGCAGTAGTATATGTATAATAAGAAATTATCATTTGGGAAAGCACTCAAAAGTCAAAAGCATAACCAATGACATGTCTACTACTCTAATGTAAAGATCATGTTATATAGCCATATTTTATGGACATTTACTGCTGCAGTTAGTTCTTAAAATCTTCAGTACTGTATTTGGTTATACCTGAAATGTACCTACAATTAGAAGCATGCTTTCAGCATGTAGCCACAATGATCGACAACTTGGTATTAGGAAATCTTTCTTTTGAATAAGTATCCAAATGTCTTTACATTTGTACATTCATTCTTCAACCAGGACAGTGTTGTGCGACCTTGGAATGCCTGACGCTCATAACAAATTGTTGAATGTAAAATTTGTTAGACCATTAAAGGACACATCCTGCTATGTTTCAGGTAAATTGAGTTCATCAACATATAATAGACATAAAAATATGGTTCTGTATATATAAATTATAAGAATTGCAGATGAGTTCTTCCCACATATTCTTTATAACTTGATAACTTTCTCACTGGTATGATACCCAGTTCTGTTCTTTGTGGTTGTGCTTAAGATTAGAGATGTGTAACACTTTGTCCATTTAGCACATACGTCCATGATTTGGTTTAGAATTATATCGTTAGGCTCCATTTTTATTTTGTTAAAAACAATTTCTTTCATTATCGTCACTTAATTACCTTCCTGTTTTTTGTTCTTCTACAATTTTTTTGATAATGTGGGCTATCTCGCATAAACATGGAAACACCCTGATGGACATAACATGCCGACAAAAAAATTATAATAGATACATAGTACACTTGTGTCCATTGTGTGGGTCCAATGCGACATGGTTTTATGATAGGACTGTTCATGTTACATGGTTTTGGATATAGCAACCAAATGAGAAGTCAAAACGGCTGAAATTCTGCAAGTGTTCCAAGTCGACATAGGAATATCAGCCTAAATGAATTAAGTTTTGAATGTTGGACTTCTTCATAATTTACTTTTATACTATAATGAATGTACCAAGATCAACCAATGTATTAATGCTTACAAGATTCAACCTATGTCATTTCATTATATTAACATGTTTCATTATATTAACATATTAAAACTTGAATTTTCATGTCATAGGGTTAGTATGCAATGTATCTTCCCGATAAGAGGAGGAAAAACTGATGAAGAGGATGTCTTTGATATTCGACAGGAAGCTGAACATTTTTTAAGTACTAATAATTTCTGCTGCTGGAAAAAATGAATATTGCACATGTCAAAATGAATCCTGTACATTTTTACAACATGCAATTTTTTGCTAATGCCAAAAATGAATATTGCCCATGTCAAGCTGCTGGACATGGCGAGGCAATTTCTGCTAATGCCCACAAATTATTGGTAAAATGCTTCCTCCAACGTTCATCGAATCTGGCATGGTTCAGTCAAGAAGCCGACGTTGCTTTCCAGGATTTTTAAATGCAAACAATGGAAAATCTATGTTGCAGTACATGTTATCAACATTTTTCAGAATTTGTTTTAGAGGTTGGATATCATAATGCTTGCATGTTGATTATTTACATGTTTCAACAGGTGGATATCAAGAATCTGGCATTGGATTCCAACAACATGACCTAAAAACATTGGATTTCAGATGAAGAGATCAGCTGATGTTGCATTATTTACATGTTATCAACTTTTTTATTTTGGTCAGTTGCATTCCAGCCACCATTTTTCAAAATTGGTTAATCATGCTTTCAATTACATGTTGATGCTTGCATATTGATTAAGATGCTTGCATATTATCAAGATGCTTGCATGTTGATTATTTACAAGTGTTTAATTACATTAATCATTTGATTTAGCATCTGTAGAAGATAAAAATGCATAACTAAGATATGTTCAATTTTGAAGCAATCACAAAATAATAACTAGACCACAAAGTCAATCCTGACCAAAATTAATGATGTTGGATATTCACATGTCATTAGTTCATTCTTCCCTTTCGTGTAAATTCTCTATACCACTGCTGATATCTGACATTGCTTTTCTGGGCAATAGGATGAGTTTTCCTTTCAAAACATTCCAAAAAATTGGAGACTGTTACATCATTTTGGGTTTATCTTGGGAGTTTTGTTGCAGCAAGTCAAGGGGAAAAACGAAAAAAATGGATTGAATTCTTAGTCGTATAGTGCATTTTAATGGAAAATCCATCTTACATGTAGCCAATTTCGATAAAATAGGCAACAGATTGTCCATTTCATAATTGTACAAACTCTTTTTTGTTGCCAGCAACCCTGAAGTGTATATATAAGCTAGTAGTCTTGGTTTTCTGTCGTAACACATTAAACTTGATACATAGTTGCATACTTCCTCTTTGGTTATATTAAATGCTGCCATCTTTGTTTCATGCTGTAGTGTCCAAGTGGCCATACTCTGTGCTCTGCCTGTAAGAACAGAGTTAACACCAAGTGCTCGATTTACCAGAAGGACATTGGCAATATAAGATACCTCGCACTCGAAAAGATTGCAGTTTCTCTCCACTTGCCTTGGCTGTGAGGAGATGTTCCCTTATTATAACAAGCTGCAACATGAAGAACAGTGCAACAATAGGCCATATGAGTGCCCTCATCCAGGTTCAGATTGCCCCTTCAGTGGGGACATTCAGTCCCTTTTGTCTCATCTGAGTGAGAATCATAAGGTGGACCTCCAAACATGCATCACCTTTAATCATTGCTATGTTAAGCAGTACCCTTGCTCAGTTGATAATGTTTCGTAGACTCTAACGGTAAGCTCACATTCTTTTGTTTGAATAAGTTATAATTCTATTATTTCCATTTGATAGCATTTTGCTATGTTTCCGAAACCAAGTCCTTGAAGCATAAGTCCTCTATGATTGATTGTTCTTATACCTTGAAGGCACTGCTTTTCTTTTAAATCACAACTACAAAGCTTGCTATATAGTTCTCCGATCCCGAAAAAATGTACAGATGTGCATATTTGGCATGTAATTGAATGTTTCAGCTTAGATGAATTAATTTGCTTGGATACCAAGATAGCTTCCCTGTTTACCTAAATGCTAGGCTATTTGAGAAATAAAGTGCAAGAAAAGAAACTAAAGATCCCCTATTTCCTGAGAAAAAAGGTATATTGGCTTTGTTTTGTTGAACTTCTATTGCTAAAATCCCATATTACTCATAACCCATGTTTTGTTTTTTTGTGCCAATTTTATTTTGGTTTAACTTTCAATATAAATATTGTTATCAAATTGCTTATAACAGGTGTTTCAGTTTCAGTTGCAAGAACACACTCCATTATAAAACACAGTTAACCAAAAAATATAGTTAAACAAACAAACTGTGAAACACCGTGCCAATTTCTTATAACATGTACATATAGAAATTTTTTATAACAGGAGTAGAAGTTCAAAAAATTTGATAACAACTGAAACACCCGTGCCAATTTCTATATTTCTATTAAAAGGTAAACAAAAATTTGATAACACCTGTAAAAAAGTATCTGTGAATTTTTTGGTTCTTTGTGTTTATAATGAACTTTCAATAGATGTGTTCTGTAAATCCATGTGTTATCAAATTTTTGTTCAAATTTCTGTAAATCCATGTGTTATCATTGTGTTTAAAATTTTACTCAAATTTTTTGTTCTGTAAATCCATGTGTTATCAAATCCATGAGTACATGTGTTATCAAATCCATGTGTTATCTTTGTGTTTAAACTTATCAAATCCATTTTCCTTTTATTCGAAGAATTTTGGTCTGTTAAAAATGAACATAAATATTCAAGCAAAGATATCCACAACCTACATTTATGTGGTAGAGATAACTGCCACTCCAACTACTCTCAACCAACCACTAATAACGAGATAATTACTACACATAAGAAGCTTATTGAGACAATCCTAAGTAAGAAACCTATCAAGACTGTCCGAGAAAAGCAACAGTTTTGAATAAAACATGGACTAAATAACCAAAAGTCTTCAATTTTTTTTGCAAATAGCTGAATGAATCCAGAAACAAACAGGATATAGGATATATATTATTTTTTGTAATGTTCATAAACAACATATAAAACAAGGAAGCAATTATATTTGGGTCTTCGCTTTATGCTAAACATGCTTCTTCAAATTAAACACCACAGATTTGTCTCTCCTCCCAATTCAAATCCAGAACCATAGTAACTACAATCTAATTATTTCAAACACCAATGCAATTCTATTGAGGACGCAAATGACCCCAAGCAAATAGGTACAACCGATAGATTTAGGAATCTTCTTAATAAGAAGAATGCCAACAGAAATTTTACAAAAAACCTTCTCTGAATATAATTGTCCTACAATACATTTTTTTCGCCCTCTGAAAACCGTATCTATCAAATATATAATCATGATCAAAGCTCAAATAAACCAGTTATATAATTTTCAAATCACTCCAAACATCACTACAGCCAGTCATGAAATGCATATCCCATAAACATCTAGAATGACTATTATTTCCCCAACTTCGATTTCCTTTCATTTTTATCTCTCTCATGAGCTAAAGTAAGATTTATTTTTAAAAAAAATCCAATAATGAAAACCTTTCTGGTAACATCCATTAACATCTTTAAGAAACCACATCCAAACTTTGTAAAGCTGAACATATCTAAAACTCACATAATCTGCACCCCACTTGATTACTTTATTGACTTTGTTATTTTATTAAGGCGATGTTTGTTTGCCAGCCTGAGATTTCTTTACTTTGCATTCTATATGAAATGGGCTTCTATCAGAATGTTTCGTTAATTGTTAAATGAACATCAAATACTTATGCATGCAATTTAATGATAAGTAACAAATTTCCAAAGCCACCACCAATTATTATTCAATTATTCAGGCCATCATAATTTTTAGTCAACTGATGATTGATGTTTTGAAGGAACGATGTGTGGTAAATAGTAATATGTGCAAACATATTTCTATAAGTTTCAAGACCTCATCACAACCATACATATGCCAGGAAAATAATTCTCCACCATAAGCTTCTTTGTTAAGAATCCATGCATACGCTCAAAAATAGTAGAGTATATGATCAAATTATAGTATGAATTTTCCTTCAAAAATGCAACAATTTCTGTGAACTTCAGAAATATGACATGATATGGTGTCATATGAACCAAATGAACCATCAATTAACAAGAAAGTTTTCAATTGTTGCCAATATCACTTAGATGGCTAAAGAACCCGAAACAACTATGGCATTTATGGAGAACTACTTATGTCTATGCCCATCATGGTCTGTAAATGTCGGAACTAAATTCTCTGGTGGGGACCTAAAATTTGGTGAACTAAGATTTTGAGGGGGTCATAATAATTATTGCGCTTTAATTATTTCTGTTCGCTTAAAATTAGGGTGTCTAATATTTTGATGGGGTGATATTTAAATGATCCGTGCCCTTGGGCACGGGTATATACTAGTACATATATATATATATACATACATATATATATACATACATATATATATACATATATATATATAGAATAATGGCTATCATACTCCATATGAGATAGGCTCTCATACGCCCTCTCACATAAAGCAACCAAGTACAACCAAGTACAAGCCCATGTGGGCTTGTACTTGGTTTCTTTATGTGAGAGGGCGTATGAGAGCCTATCTCATATGGCGTATGATACCCATTAATCCCATATATATATATATACATCTATTATACATTTGACAACGTTTTTTGAATTCTAGGGCTGACTGGGACAAGATAAAGAGTGGCTGGGATTTGATCTTATGAAATGAAAGGTTGAGATGAAGCTTTGAAACCATGAATGGGAGCCTTGAAATTTGGTCCAGCCTTGAAATTTGGTCCAACTTTGAAATTTGGTCCAGCTTTGAAATCATGAATGTGAGCTTTGAAACTTGGTCTAGCTTTGAAATTTGGTCCACCTTTGAAAGCAGCCAGTGAACATGTTTCAAGATGAGGCGTCCGCTAAATTTTCTTACGCTGATTTGTTGTTTCGAGCCGAATTTGTTGTTCTACGCTAATTTGTTGTTCCGTGCCGAATTCCGTGACGAAGGGGCCTGCACCGAATTTTTTGTTCCGCGCAAAAGGCACCGGCGCCGTTAAGTATTTTTACTCTAATTTGTTGGTCTTTTAAATTTTAATTATTTTTTGGGAAACAAAGATTTCGTGGGGGCATATCTTAAATGAACCGTGCCCACGGGCACCGATTTTTTGCACTAATTTGTTGTTTCGTGCCGGATTTGTTGTTCTACGCTAATGCACTTTGATTAGCATAATGTGTGCGGTGACTAGCAGCCGGCACCGAATTTGTTGATCAATGCTAATGCACTTTGGTTATTAAAATGTGTGCGATGACTAGCGGCCGAAGGCGCCCGGGCCGAAGGCGCCCGCTAAATTTTTGTTCGTTTAAATTTTGAGGGGGGATAATTCTTGGGGAGAACAAAGATTTTGATGGGATATCTTAAATGAATCGCGCCCAAGGGCGCCCGTGCCGAAGCTAAATTTTTGTTCGTTTGAATTTGGGAGGGAGAAATAATTTTTGGGGAGAACAAAGATTTTGCAGGAAAATCTTAAATGAACCGTGCCCGTGGGCACGGGTTATGACTAGTACATATATATATATACATGTATATATATACATGTATGTATATATATACATGTATGTATATATATACATATATATATATTAAGAAGAATTAATTGAAACATCTTACCGAAGTGAGCCCTGTTGTTGTTAAATCCTAGGGCTAACACTTGAGTAGGGGATAATATTATTTTTGAAGAGCCTACCAAGGTAACATCTGAGCCCACTAAGCCTACGAGGGATGTTAAGTGTTTACCCAATCAAAGCATGCATGTCATTTGCACGTTGAGCTTCTGTTGCTTAAGGATGCGGTTGATAATGGGCTCATAAATGGCACGAGATGTGGACAATGGTTACACTTATTGATGAGGGAAGATCATGCCATCATAATTGGTGATCGTTATTTCCCCAATGTCACTGAAGGGACACTCTATTCTATAAATATAGAAGAGACAATCAGACTAAGACAGACTCCTAAGCTATGAAAGACCTGATACTCTGACATTTTTAATGTATTCCACTCTTATAGTTCTTCCTCCAAATAGCTTGAGGTGACTGACTCGAGACAAACCTCCGTGGGTCGAGCTTGACAGCCCTAAGCATCTCTTAAGTCCCTTTCTAACTTAACCATCAGAGGGGATTTGGGTCGGAACCCAGATCCGACCCGCCTGATGACTATCGGTGGTGCAGGTTTTTTGAGGCACGACCCAGTACTATGGTCAAATGGTCATCACTTTCGACCGATCGATCCATCGAGCTTAGCCCAATGCTCTATGTTCCTTATCGACCCCGATTCTTCCTACCACGGGTCCCACTTCATCAACTGACGAGGCTCCAGCTCGACACAGGAGTTCATGTCTGCCCCATCTACAGTTGACCGGAACCCATCCGTCAACAGTTAACACCGTCTGTGGGAAACATCAGTCTACATCCCAAGGCAACCAAAGCCATGTCGACTGGACCCGACAACACTGGACCAATCGTTAGTCTGAATGAGAATGCTTTGAACGAGTACACTCCAAATGAAAATGCTGAAGATTCTGGATCTTTTTCGAAGGTAACCGAAGTACACTTGGAGCCTCATGAGCAATTCGATAAGTTCACTGAGCAGGTCAAAGACAGCAGCCGTTCAGCGAAACATGGAACATCCTCAACATGTGGGCGAGGAGCATCTGCTCCCCAATCCGATGCAAACAACGGGCATGGAGTGGGCTACTCCCAAAAGCCAAAGAGCTAACGAGTAAGGACCTAAGCGACAGGTCAACCAACAACAGCTAACGAGTAAGGACCTAAGCGACAGGTCAACCAACAACCCAATACCACTCCTATATCTCAACGGAAAGGGGAGCCAGTGAAGAACAACCACACCTCTAGACGTCTTATGGGTCTGGGGTCATCTAACAATGGGTGAATCAATCGCATCATTACTGATCAGGTAAGAGATCGCCTCACACATGACCACAATCTTAGTCCCCTCGGACCCACAACTGGCCAGAAGATGAAGGTGAGGGAGGCAAGCCATATCCAGTCCTCCACTGTTTCACCCCTATCACGCAGTGAGGAACGAGTTCCACTTGCCCTTCCTACTAACTGATGTACTCCTTTGAAGGAGAACATCATATTCGCCCCACGGCTATCCAAGTTCAAGTTTCCACCTCTGCAGATGTATGATGGCGCGGGTGACCTATGCGAGCACGTTGGAAAATATCAAAGCATGATGGAGCTGCTTGGAGCCGATGAACCATATCTCTGCCGAGCTTTCCATATGAAATTGACAAAGGGGGCAAATGAATGGTACAACCGATTACCCGATGATATCACCGGGTCATTTGATGATTTGTCTCAAGTCTATTGCAGGCAATTCATTGCAGGAAGGTGCCCGAAGCGAAAGTCATCTTACCTTTTCTCTCTGGAGCAAGGTGAGAAGGAGACGACTGATATTTTGTTTAGTTCTTCAACGAAGAAAGACTGCAAGTTGAGGATGTCTCGGACGCTACCATCCGTGAGGCACTCACCCAGGAGGGTCACAATTAAGATCTGCTGAAAGCCTTGCATCAATACCCACTGAGCAATCTCGAAGAGCTGTTCAGTACGACGGATCATTTCATGAACTCAGAAGAGGCACTCACTGGTAAGAAGAAAGGCACCCCAAAGCACTAAGAAGAAACAAGGCGAGATACACGACCTCGAAGAAACTCCTGTCAAGAACGACTAGATCGACAGCAGAGAGACAAGAGTCACTGGAGCAAGGAGCGTCCTGCTAAAGATTCTTACATCAATCCGAATGCCCCCAAGGCAGAAGTCCTAGCATATGCCTAACGAGGACTCGTCAATAAACCAGTTAAAAAGAACATGCATGAAAAAAGAGATGACATCAAATTTTACAGGTACCACAATGACCACGGCCATGACACTAATGATTGCTGGACTCTGAATAAAGAGATTGATGCCTTGGTCAAGCGTGGTCATCCAAAGAAATCTGGTAATGACCCACAAACCAAAGAACGAGCCTCGAAGCAGAACGGCAAGGGGCCGATGATAAGGTCGACCGTCACCAAAATAGTTGATTAAAACCTTTGAGCAAAAATCAGACAGCGTTAGGCGAGAACAACTCAAGAAATAAATAAAAGCAAATGTACAATTTTCTTTTATCAAGATGTTTAAGCTTTTTTTCCCAATAAACAAAGTTTATATTTCTTTAAAGATATTTTCTCCATATGACACATATGCTTTTTGTGTCTTGGGAGGATTATTCCATCTATTATTTGATTGATCTTTGAAACCGTCTTCTTCACTAGGATCCGATCCTTAGAAAAAGTTTAGATGGACCAATACCCTCCACATCCTTACTTGTCTTGATAAATGAAGGCATGAACTAATCAACATCTTCGTCAGCCGTAACTCAAGGGGCCACCCCCTCGCAGCTGAACGACTCATCGTCGTCAGCCGTAACTCAAGGGGTTGGAGCTGAACGACTCATCGTCGTCAGCTGTAACTTGAGGGGACACCCTCACAGCTGAACGACTTAGATGTCGTCAACCGTAAGTCGAAGGGGCCAGCCCCTCGCAACTAAACGACTTATCTCGTCAGCCGTAAGTCAAGGGGCCACCCCCTCGCAACTGAACGACTTACTCGTCGTCAGCCGTAAGTCGAAGGGTTTATCCACTCACAACTAAACAACTCACTCGTCGTCAGCCGTAATTCGAAGGGGCCACCCCCTCGCAACTGAACTACTCATCGTCGTCAATCGTAAGTTGAGGGGCCACCCCCTTGCAAATGAATAATTCACTCGTCGTCAGCCGTAAGCCAAGGGACCATGCTCCTTTGCCACTGAACGTCCCAGCTATGTTGTCTACCGTAAGTCAAAGGGGCTATACCCCTCACAACCGAATGACATCATCTGTCGTCAGCCAAAAGTTGAGGGGCCGTCCCCTCGCGACTGAATGACTATAGGCATCAGTCATAAGCCGAGGGACCATGCTCCCTCGCAACTGAACGACCCACCTTTGTCATCAGCCGTAAGCCTAATGGGCCATGCCTTTCACAACCGAACGACATCATTGGTCATTAGCCATAAGTCGAGGGGCTGTTCCCTTCCCACTGAATGACTATGTGTGTCAGCCGTAAGCTGAGGGACCATGCTCCCTCGTAACTGAATGACCCACCTTTGTTGTCGGCTGTAAGTCAAAGGGGCCATGCCCCTCGCAGCCGAACGACATCATCTGTCATCCGCCATAAGTCAAGGGGTCACCCACTCTCCACTGAATGACTATGGTCGTTGGTCGTAAGCCGAGGGACCATGCTCCCTCGTAACTCAATGACCCACCTTTGTCATCGGCCATAAGTCGAATGGGCCATGCCCATCACAACTGAACGACATCATCTGTCATCAGCCATAAGTCGAGGGGCCATCCCTTTGCCACTGAATGACTATGGTCGTCAGCCGTAAGCCGAGGGACCATGCTTCCTTGCAACTGAATGATCCACCTTTGTTGTCGGCTGTAAGTCAAAGGGGACATGCCCCTTACAACCGAACTACATCATCTGTCATCAGCCATAAGTCAAGGGGCCATCCCCTCGACATTGAACGACTATGTTCGTCAGCCGTAAACCGAGGGACCATGCTCACTCGCAACTGAATGACCTACCTTTGTCGTCAGCCGTAATTCGATGGGGCCATGCCCCTCGTAACCGAACGACATCATCTGTCATAAGACATAAATCGAGGGGCCATCCCATCGCCACTGAATGACTATGTTCGTCAATATAAGCCGAGGGACCACACCCCCTCGCAACTGAACAACCCAACAACAATCGTCCTCAGCTGTGAGTCGAAGAGGCCATCCCCTCGTAACTGAATGACCCAACGACTATCGTCGTCAATTGTAGGTCGAAGGGGCCATGTCCCTCTCAACCAAATCCCTATCGTCGTCAGACATGGGTGTAGAGGTCATCCCTCTTACTTCCTAAAGAATCATTCTCCAACTCAATCACTACCCTCATCATAGGTGGATGCGTGACCTGTTGAAAGGGGCCAACATAGGATACGGAATGCTCCTGGTCTTTAAAATAAAGAGGTACAAGAGAATTTTGGAAATATCATACGTATTTGTATTACTCTTACAAAATTTACACCCCAATACAAAAAAGTTTCAAAAAGTCTAGGGGAGTGAGAAATTTCTAAGGTTCTTCGATTGAAGATATATGCCCTTGAGCCCCATCGACTAAAGTGGATGCTCCTAGTCCTTTGGAGTAGCTGAATCCCTACTTCACTTGTCTCGACGAGGACACCATCGATTGGAATGGAAACCTCCATGGCTGTGGCTTGACCAACCTCTTCCAATGGACTATCCGGTTCGTCGTCATCCATAATTACTGGAACTTGGTCGATTTGGTCTGCAAGGTTGGGAAATCGATCCTTCATCTCCTGACGACACCGTTCATAGCCACTTATATACATCACATCCAGGTCAGGCAATTTGTCCCTATATTCCTGGCCAGCCTTATCCGTGATCTCTTTCGCATTGAGTTCTTGGGGCTCAACAAAAGGTCGAGCCTGAAGCTCGATTTATCTAGCTTCCTCCCTTGTCTTTTCCTCGAGTAGCATCTTATCCACTTGCTCCCTCAAAGAAATTTGCTTATCGATTTCCATCAAAAGGGCAGCCTCCCTCATACACAAGTCGCCCAATTCTTGCTCGAGTTGATTCACCCGAGACGTGAGCATTTTCTTACGAAGCTCCCACCGCTTCAGCCTTGCTTCCACCTTATTGACGGTCCTCTTGGCTGACTCTACCCCCTTCATCTCCTTGATCAAGGTGGCTTTGTAATTATCCACCGCCAATGAGCAGCGGTGTAGCTTAGTATTAGCCAAGTAGGCTTGCAGACGGGTGAGGGCATCAACTTCAAAGCTTGGATTCGAGTAAACATGAAGTTGAATAAGTATAATAATTACCTGAAGATTTTTTTAATGGTGATTATGGTTAGCCTCTTATAATCGACCCTCGCTAGAACGACCCTATTCATAGGAAGGGACGAATTCTCGGCCAGCCGAGAAGCGGTCCCATAATCCAGAAGATTCGATTCGTTCTTGTCCACTAGGTAACCCGGTCGAAAAAGCTCTTCTTCATAGCATTCGACCAGGGCTTGGGGCGATCTATCTTCCAAAACATCCGACCTGAACTTAGAGGGTAGGTCCTTTACCAGTAGCTCCTGAAGAAATAGACCTCCCAGGGCCAGGAATCTTAAGGTAGAGATGGCCCCTGAGAGAAGGATGACTCCCCCAAAGTTTTCTCTGAGTGAGGATCCTGACCTCATTCGAGAACCCGCTCTTACTTATAAGCTTGATCCTGTTCCGTAGACATAGTAGGGATTGTGGTGTCATTTGACTCAGACAAATCTGAGTTGTCAATAAGGAGCTTTTGCCTCTATTTCTTCTTCTTCTTGGCCTCGGCCTCCTCAATTTCAATCAAGAGGTGCTTCTTCTTCCTCTTCAATGGTTGTTTCGGTTGGGGAGCTTCATGAACCACGACTTGGTAGCTTCAATTGCACCACTTTCCAGAAATCCATCCTGAGAGGAAGGCACATCCCTATCAGCCTCTCTAATGGAAGCCTCAAGCACTTCACGCACACTTTGTTCGACCTGGTATTATAGTTCGACCATACCTACAAAGACGAGTTAAAGTTTAGGCAAAAGAAAAACAGGCTAAGGGCAAGCGAGAGATCCGACCTTTCATCCATGCAGTCTTGCTCAGAATCTGGTTGGACAAAAGCCATTTTGTCGATCTGCACCCGTCAGACAACTTCAGTAGAAGATTTGCAACCTTTTCTTCCTCTTTAGAAAGGGGCTTGTCTTCATTAATGGCAAGCTCATGATTCCCTCATTATGTGACAAAACTTGCCTCACCCCGAAATACCACAAATACAAATTGGTCTTTCCATTTTAGGTTGGAGGTAGGAAGATCATTAAATAACTTCCCGATGCGGTGAACAGTGATTAGTACCAACCATGGGACCAGAGAGAGGGGCACTATGAAAATGAAATTGAACAAATCCATAGATGGTTCAATTCCATTTAGCACGCACAATGTGAAGAAGCTAATCAAGATGCCCACAGCATTCAGCATCAATTGGTAGAGGAAAATGCCTAAAGTCTTCAATACGCACAACATTCAGGGGTGCATGGGGAATTGAAGCCCCTGATGAAAAGATATGACATAAACTCCAACTTTGCAATCCCCAGGGAGATGAACCCTCTTCTCCGCTCGAGGCATTCGAATCTGGTAATCACACCTCACATATCTCCTTTGGAGACCAGGGATTTGGTTAGCCTTCAAGCAAGAGGCTTGGCCAAAAACTAAATTGGGTGCGATGGCCTCCCCTTTATCTTTTCGAGGGATGGAGACTGAGGTTCTAGCGGAGGCACAAGCAGAGGAGGAAGTCATTATCAATGGTTAAAGCTCGATTCGAGAATACTAGAGACGATGAAGTTTTTCTCCCTCCAAACTACCTTATGAAGGTAAGGCAATGATCTAGGCTATTCTCATAATACTGGGACACATATCGATGATCCAAGCGTCCCTATATCATGGGTTTTGAACCAACGCGACATCCAAATCAAAATAGTGGAGGTTTTGGCGCTTAAACTCAAATACTCCCACTTCGACTGTCGTGTCTCATTAATGAGATATCATGTCACTTGACCCCAACAGGTGAATTGTCTGAGCCCAAGTGATGAGGGCCATTGTTAAGTCCTTAGGCCGACACTCGAGTAGGGGATAATATTATTGTCGAAGAGCCTACTGAGGTAATATCTGAGCCCACTAAGCAAATGAGGGATGCTAAGTGTTTACCCAGTCAAAGCCTGCATGCCATTTTCCTGTTGAGCTTCCATTGCTTAAGGAGGCGGTTGATAATGGGCTTATAAATGGCGGGAGGTGTGGACAACGGTTACACCTATTGATGAGGGAAGATCGTGCCACCATACTTGGTGCACGTTATTTCCCCAACGTCACTGAAGGGACCCTCCAGTCTATAAATATAGAAGAGATAATCAAAAAAAGACAAACTCCTAAGGTACAAAAGACCTGATACTCTGACATTTTTATTCTTCTTCCACTTTTATAACTCTTCCTCCAAATAGCTAGAGGTGACTGACTCGAGACGAACCTCTATGGGCCGATCTTGACAGTCCCAAGACTCTCGTAAGTCATGTTCTAACTTAAGCATCGGAGGGGATTCGGGTCGGAACCCAGATTCGACCCCCATAACGACTGTCTGTGGTGCAGGTAGTTTGAGGTACTGGCCGCCCGTTTGTTTGGCACTCAAATTGGGACGGGGATACCAGGATTAAAATTTGTAAACCGCAAGCACACGGTGTCGAAGTGTGGCTTGGGGGTCGAACACAGGGAGGCGTGTGTTGTGCTTGTGAACAATCGGGATCCTGATCACCCAGTGGGTGAGCTAGCTTAATCGCTTGTTGGATGTCACGATGGTAAACTAATGCAAAAGGTGTAAGAGGCAAAAGAAGGCAACCTAGGACCTTGGCTTTCGCCCTATCATGAGTTTTCACTATTACGACCGACTGCTAGAAATGTGATCGGATTCTAGGGTTTAGTGGTGAGACGTCGCCTCTAATAGTGGTACCTAGCATCCCATGGGCCCAATATTCCGATCGATGCCCAGGATGATATGCTAGGTCTACCCAGGTTCAGACGGTGGGCATTCCCATATCCAGCACTGCCCGACTCCGGGAGCACTAAGCTCACAACGATTGCTCCCGACATTTCATCCAAGCCGTTCCCACGCACGAGGAATCAATGTCTATGCTAGGGGGTGAGCTGTCGCTAGGGAATCAAACTCCCGTTTTATTTCCCCTTGGCCCGACGGTCAAATGCGGTCTTTTTCCAGCCAGTGACAATAAAACGCCCCTGCGTAACCATCTAAATCCCTATATCCTATCGAATCCCTAATCCTTTGGTCGTTCTAGGGAGAACCCACGAAGGGGCTTCTACCAATGTCCCAGATTTAAGAACTACTCACCAATCATGGCATGAGATGCAATAAAACAGATTTTAGCCATCAAAATGAGAATCAAGCAATAGATTACTGTAGCAAATGGTAATATAAACGCAATATTAAATTATTGAAACGATCAAGAAACTTACAAATGAAAATAAATTCAGAGCAGCCAAAATACCTAAAAACAGCTTAAGAAAAAATGGAGATCACGTTTTCTGGGAAACCTAGCTCTATTTATACATTTTTGCAAGATGCCAGGGAATATTCCCACTAAAAGACAAAAATAGACGTCCACCCGATCGGTTGAAAATTCAACCGATCGGGTGAGACGATCGGAAAACTTGGTCTTCGGCTCTGATAAACCTCACCCGATCGATGAACCGATCGGGTGAGTCCTTGAATTCTCACGCTTGGGAGGCAGCAGCTACAGGTGACCCGATCGGTTGACAAGTCAACAGATCAAGTGAACTTGGGCTCTAAAAACAGCAAGCTGTGTCACATCCACCCGACCACTGAACCGATCAGGTGGAATCGTCTCTTCCTCTGGACTGATACGGCCGCACGAACCGATCGGGTGGATCTGTCCACCCGATCGGTTGAGAGCTGATACATGGTTTCTCTTGATGATTTGCTCTCAGGATCTCGTGCGACACCTCCTGTTGCTCCGGAGACTCATGATGTTAGCCTTGTATGTCCCCTGTACCAGCAATATCCTGCAAAAAGCACACAAACACAACGAAAGTGAAATGGAACTAAGAAACACAAGGGAATGGACTCGAAACAACGAAAAACGACGGAAAATTATGGAGAAGACGTGCGTGAATATATAAAATATAAACGCACTTCAAAATCCCTAAGCTGAACCCTTCCTCGTCCTCGAGGAAGACAAGTGAGAATAGGAGCTCGGAGGGGAAAATAGAAAGAAAGAGAAAAAGGAAAGGAAATCCTAGATCACCCATCAGAGCCAACGAAAACTAACACGCCACACTAAGCAAGCATGCGATAGGAATAGCACTAACCCCAGGAATTTGAGTCCACATTCGTGTCGTGGGTCCACGCGGTGAAGCGCAAGTGAGTGAGGTCGTGAGCTAGCAGACGATGTAACTATCTAAATTGTGCAATCAAGCTCCATATACACATACCCATAGAATGGCCCAAATATTGATTCAATTCGAGTTAGCGGCGAATAATAGCTCAAGCATGCATGAGAACAGAGTAAGAATAGAAACTTATCATATGTCAGGGACTCTACTGCTAGAAACTAGGAGATCACCGCACGATTGCCTAGATGATTGCTAGAAAGCTCCTATGTCAAGTGTGTTTAAAAATGAAAGGGGGTTGAGTAGGTGTGGAGGAGAGCACTTGGTGCAAATTCTCGCCTTCCCTTTATTCATGGCAGATAGGAGTAATATGCACAACATGAATTTTTTTGGGTTTTGGATATTTGTATATTTTTTTGGATTTTGGCTATACAGTTCTTTCTTTTCTCCTTTCTTTTCTTCTCGTTTTTCTTTTTCTTTTTTCTCTTTTTTTCTTTTTTTGATGGTGTACTCTCCCAAGTGGAAGAACAATACACGACGAGGGGATTTGCACCAAGTAAAACAAAAAAGAATTCGAATTCTAAACACTTGGCCAAAGGAAATTTTTCGCGGATCAGAGCATAAGCAAAACGGGTTATCCTAGTCCTATTGGTAGAGTCCTGATATATGCGATTTGAAGCGTAAATATATAGATGATTTATGCATAAAGAAGCAGACAGTGGAGGCAATATACCACATATTCAAAATTGAAGCATGATAGTCTAGGGGTCATCCAAGGACAGGCATGTAAAACAAAATCACAACGTAGAAGTACACCAACTAGCTAGTCACGACACATAACTCACACAAAAGGCAAAGTGAACCCACAGAGCATAAATGCAATAGAACTCGGCTTCCTAGGGTTAGTGAGATGGTTATCGTAGCTCAGTTAAGTGTGTGTGTGATTCAGTGGCAGTTTCATCATGCAAGGTCATCTCTAGGAGATGGAGAATAAAAGGATGGGAAGAAAAAGAAAACACAATGAAAACGACTCAAAAACGGTGAAAAAGACACGACTACCGCACATAGTGCGACTCCCCTAAGCTGAACATTGCATTGGTAGAGTGAACGTGGAAATTTTTCGCGGATCAGAGCATAAGCAAAATGGGTTATCTTAGTCCTATTGGTAGAGTCCTTACATATGCGATTTGAAGCGTAAATATATAGATGATTCATGCATAAAGAAGCAGATAGTGGAGGCAACATACCGCATATTCAAAATTGAAGCATGATAGTCTAGGGGTCATCCAAGGACAGGCATGTAAAACAAAATCACAACGTAGAAGTACACCAACTAGCTAGTCATGACACACAACTCACACAAAAGGCAAAGTGAACCCACGGAGCATAAAATGCAATAGAAATCGGCTTCCTAGGGTTAGTGAGAATGGTTATCGTAGCTCAGCTAAGTGTGTGTGTGATTCAGTGGCAGTTTCATCATGCAGGGTCATCTCTAATAGATGGAGAATAAAAGGATGGGAAGAAAAAGAAAACACGACAAAAACGACTCAAAAACAGTGAAAAAGACAGGACTGCCGCACATAGTGTGACTCCCCTAAGATGAACGTTGCATTGCCCTCAATGCAATAGGAGTAAATGCGGGAGGGCAACGAAAGACGAGAGGGAAGTACGCACCGACAAAGGAATGGAAAAGACACGAAAAACACACAAACAGAGACATAGAAAAATAAAGAAAATAAATACCAAAACGAACTATACAAAAGACATACACACAAACAGACAAAACAAACACACCGCAAATAAGTGACACGACAACAATCACAAAATATTGATTTTTTCCAAGCTGATCTCATAATGCTAGAAAAAAGATGTGATCATGGTGAATCAGAAAAATGGCTAGGAAAAATAAAAAAAGGGAATTAAGGTGCAGGAGCGGAAGGCTCCTCATCCTCCTCGGAAGAGACCTGAGGGGTGTGGGCGGGAGAGGTGATGGGCGTTCGAAGAAGTGGAGAAAGGGGTGGAGATGGTGGACGGATGGGCTCGGTGGGGGTGTGAATGATGGGTAGGGTGTCAGTGGTAACGGAAGGTGGTAAGGATACGGTGAGTGATGAGGAGGGTGTGGGTAGTGATCTCGCATGCGCAGCCATCTTTTTCTTGCGACGCGAGTAGGCGGTGGTGATGAAGGTGAAAGGTGGTGGGAGTAGAGGGTCAACTGTAGTGGTAGTGGGAGGGGATGATCGTCGAGGAGGCGATGGAGGAGGTGATGGGGGTGGAGATGGTGTTGGAGGACCGTGGACATGGGTAAGAAGGCGGAGAATGGTGGCGACGTTTCACTCGAGAGCGAGGAAACGGGGATGTGATAGGAAAGAAGTAGATAAATCCGAGGAGGTGGAGGAGGATGAGCCAACGCGCAATGTAGCCATCTCGGCCTCGAGAGCGAGGCGAGCTGAAGTAGCATGAGGCACAGCAGAGTGTGTGCCAGTAGCAGTGGTCATGTTGACATGAGAGGCCAGGCCATGCAGGGCCGTGATCAGGGCCTCGGAAGAAACGTTAGCAGCAGCCGGGGTGGTGACACTAGGTCCAGCCCCAGGGTCTCCTCTGAACTCAGGGATATCCTGCTCACCCAAGTGAACGGTATGGGAAGGTGGTCTAGGAGCATCGAGGAGAACAAACTGAAGGTGTAGCCCCCCAGAAACTCAGGATCGGGTGGAAATGACCAATCTCCCGGAAGCTCGATGGTGACACAGTCAGGGTTGGGGAGAATGGTGTAAGGAGCAGGGGGATGGCCATAATAGAAAGAAAACTGACCGCCGCCTAGCGGTTTGATCATATGGGTGTGCCTCAGAACATCGATGTCGAGATAGGTGGATCCTGGGGCACGAGGAAAATCGGGGGGGGGGGAAGCTTGATGTTGAAGGGAGGGTATAGGGCAATGATAGTGATGAGGCCACAGTAGCAATATTTTCTTTTGTTTGCACGGCTAATATTAATAAACTTTTGAATTAGCCATGCAGCAATGTTTATGCATACGTGCGGTGCCTCGAAAGTAATCCTGTCAACACCGGGAATGTAAGGAAAGGTCATCGCCCATAAAATGAATAAATCTGGGATGGTCACGGTGCCAGACTCATCCCTTGGAAAAAAGGTGCTAGAGATAATGCGATGGGCAAGACGGAAGGCCGTGTGGATAATAGAAGAGGCCTTGGCCTTTCCTCTAGGATAATGATCGGGTAATGTGAGGTGTCTCCAAAAGAGGTCGACATCAAAGTCGGCATGCAATTCATATGGGAGGACGCTACCCTCAAGATTGGGGAAGCCGAAAATATCGTTGATGGTGATCACTGGGGCACAGAAGTTTTGGTTTCGAAGGCGAAAATAGATAATTGACCCCGTCTCAATTTTGATAGTGGAGAGAAATTCTAGCGTGAGAACGGGGTAGGATAGGGCATGGGAGTGCATGAAAATAAGCCAACCTAAGTTTGCGAATAGAAATTCGACTTCGGTGAAAACACCGAGATCGTATAGGGTTTGATCATGTGCGAACTTGGTGGCTAGGTGAGAACGTCGGCTGAGGCATGAATAGAAATCTTTATGTGCTTGGCTCATAAAACGAACTCCCTGCTGTCCAAGCAGTGTGTCTACCACAGGTACGACTGGTTGGGGTTGTGGTTGGGTAGGCGGTGGTGGAGGAACACGTCCACACGTAGGACGTGTGGATCTTGTTCTCTTGCGAGACGGCTCCTCCTCCATCATAAGTTGCTTACCCTTATCTTTGTCTTTTGCCATGATGTTGTGGTGATTTGGTGTGATAAGTAGGATGATATATGGATGCATGAAACAAATGACAAAGTGACAAAATAAAAATTCCTGTGCAATGTAAAAATCGAGCTATGGAGCGAGTTTAAATGGCAATGATGCGAATCCTAGCTCCCAAAAGGTCTCACGATGCACGATGGAGTGATTCGGGGAGCCGCCGCACGCCAATCCAAAGAGAACAAAACTTTTTGAAAATTGGGTGTTATGGCTAGGGTTTTGAGTGGGTTGCGGCTTGAACGTGGTCGACGGAGGAGGTTGATGGCGGGGAAGTAGTGGAGGAAGTGGGGGAGTGCGATTAGGAGCAATAGGAGTGATGGGGGAGAACGATTTGAAAGAAGGGGAAACGAACCGCTCGAACGGAAATTTTGGAGGTCGGGTGAAATGAAGTCGGTTGGGGGCGATATATATAGGGTTTGGGCGAATCGATCGGGTGAAAATCACCCGATCGGGTGGATCAATTTTCAAAAATTTCTGTTGGATCAACTGCTACAGGTCAGCCGATCGGGTGAGATCTCACCCGATCGGTTGACCGCTCTCCGAAAAACATCCCAAGCTTCTGTTTTCATCACCCGATCAGCGACCCGATTGCCGACTTTGTCACCCGATCGGTTCACTCTTCGACTGAAGCTAGCTACTTACTGAAACGAGCCACCTGATCGGTTGATGTATGACCCGATCGGGTGGGGCTATTCCTGCACAAAAAGTAAAAATCCTCTAAGTGTCCCAACAAAAATCCCCACAGCAGTATTTATTCACAAAAATTAGTAAACTAATCCTATCAAAAACCGACAGAATTTCAGAACATGCGTTGCCTCCCATGAAGCGCTGTTGTTTATAGTCGTTTGCTCAACTCCTGATATGATATTCAGGGGGGCTTGTACGGGTGGTGCTCAATGGTCGGTGTCCTCTCAGCGGTTGAGGCAGGAATCCTGATTGTTGACAGCGGCGACAAACGGATGGTCTCAACAACTCCCCCACTGGTGATATTCGATTATTTCTCTTTTTTGCTGGCGACGCTCGCCACTCTCTTCAAAATCTGGACTTCGTCAGCGGTGAGCGTCGGAGGCTCTTTCCCCTTGCTTTTCGTCCGAGCTCTCTTTCCAGGTCCGGGGGGTTGACTGTGAGACACATTTTGGCTCAAGAACTTTCTCTCCATCCAGCCTAGTCTGCTCCTTGATTCCATCCAAGTCTTCAAGGGGGTTCCTTGAAAGAACCTCCCTAGCTCCTGCTTCATTTACTCTTTCTTCCTCTATCTCCAGAAGGTTGCATTTGGGTTCCTCTGGTGGTAACTTCATCGACAGTGCCAAGTCAAATTCTACTGTTTGATCTACGACGTTTAAGGACAATTTCCCCTTATTTACGTCAATAAGCACACCCACGGTTGCCATAAAGGGTCTTCCGAGGATAATCAGATTGTGATTATCCTTGGGCATATCCATAACCACGAAATCATCTGGCACACGCACACTGCAAACATTGACTGGCAAGTCATCAACGATTCCCACTGGGTACTTCACTGATCTATCTCCGAGCGACAGGGTCATCCCAGTGGGTTCCAGTTCACCTATATTGATCCTTCTGTACAGCGATAGGGGCATCAAACTTACACTCGCTCCTAGATCGACAAGCGCTCTTGTAACGACTGGTTTTCTTGTATCTGGATTTATTATATTATAGTATATGTTCTGGTGGATTTTTCTCCTCATGTGTGGTTTTCGTCTCCGTAGCTTTCGTTTTCGATCGTTTCGTCGTGATTCTCTAGATTCTTCCGTCGGTCGGTGTGTTTGGAGTAAGTCATTCGTGACGGGTTTCATAACATCGATATCTTAGAGTTAGAACGAGCCTAGGAGACTTAGGAAACCATCCCGGAGCTTCGCGCTCCATTTCGGAACTTTCAGTGCACATTAGCCGGTGTAAGAAGGGGCACCGACCGACTAGATGACGATCCAGTCGGTCGGAAAACCTTCTTGAACCGACTAGTGGGCTTTGATAAATGTTCAGGAGTTACTGTTTATCGTTAGTTGGTCTAAGAACGTTGGTTGACCGACTAGGTTGTAAACTAGTCGGTCAGCAATGCTTCTTTAACCGACTAACTCATTAACTATTTTTGGTACCAGTTACTGTTCACTTTTAGTCGGTCTAAGAACGTTCATCGACCGACTAGATGTCAAACTAGTCGGTCAGTAGTTGTTCTTTGACCGACTAACTCTTAGTTCAGGTTTTCGTCAGGAGCTACTGTTTACACTTAGTCGGTCTGCGTTGGTCAACCGACCGACTAGTTCTCAAACTAGTCGGTTAACAGTTGTTCTTTGACCGACTAATCAGTGCAGTAAACCCTAATTTTGCCCTAGCCGACATCAAACCCTATAAATACCCCTCCTAAACGTTTTCTTCTTCTTCTTCTTCAACTCTAACCTAATTTCTCCCCCATTGAGCTCTCATCTTCCCCAAACCCTCAAACCTTCATTCCAAGCTCATCCTCCATCATCCAAACCCTCACTTAACACTTTCCACCTTCCACCTTCCTCAAACCTTCATCCAACCCCCAAAATCCCCCAAAACCCCATTTCTCCAGATTTTCCCCATCCTTTCCAGATCTGAACCCTAGGTTCCCCGGAGCGTTTCTTCCGTTGCCGTGCTTGCTCGGCATCATTCTTCCGCTTCCGATACGGTAATAATCGATCTCTTAATGTTTTCATAACCCGTTGTGTTTTTGTGAAACACTAATGAAATGAATGTTGTTTTGATGATTGTTTCTCCATAAAAGCGACTTCCCCGTAGATTAGCGTCCGTGGGACGAACCCTTGTTGATCGTCATCCTTGTTGCTAGGCAAGTGAAACTTGCCACTTAGGGTTTTGGGCCATGTCTTTGGCCATTTGCTTGTTGTAGGCGTAAAAGAGACTAGGCGACGAAATGATACTCGCCTAGGCGCAAATTTAGGAACTAGCTTGACAACGAAGCTAGATCCGACATTTATCATGTTGCACAACTACCATGTCATGTTTAATTTCCATTAACGGTACACAAACTAATTGTCATGTCATTGTATTCTTTAAGTGTTCCCGTGATTGCGTAGCTCCGCTACATCTCGTGAAATGATTGAGGCTAGGTGCACCCCTATGCCAAATGGAATACGCTCCTGGTTGTGATCTAGGAAACGAGCTCTTGTGCGGGGCAACCCTGGCTCATTTATTGAGCTCATGTACAGGGACCCTGGCTCATTCACATGTGGGTATTGGGGGTAAGAGTTAAGCGGCCAATCAACTGGGAGTCTGCCCGATCAGCAACTGCAGTGGTAAGGCGTAAACTCTGGGTTCTGGGGTAGTGTTAAGCGGCCAATCAGCGTGAATGCCAAACCGTTCAGCTGTAAGGCGTAAACATCTACAAACAACTTGAAACGTGACTAGTGAAAAGATTGAGATTGTTAGTAGCTTGGCTACTCTTGACTTGCCCTGATAAATTGTTCTCTTGTACTTATTGTTTCACCATGTCTTGCTTGTGCACTCATGTTATAACTGCCATGTCATGCATACTATAACTGTTAGGTTGTTAGTTTGCCTTACTTTCAGTTTCCTTGCCCAAGTCTTTTAGACTTGCTGACATGTGCCCCTTTACTCTTTTGGGTGACACATGTTAGACCCTGAGCCTGAGTACATTGTTGATGACGAGGTGTTTGCTGACGCCGAGCCCGAGCTTGTGTTTGGCGAGGAGTACGTGGACACTGGGGACCAGTCCTAGTATCTTCGTTGAGCTTTCCCTTTTTGTTTAGACTGCTGTTTAGTTGTCGGTGCGTGGCACCTATACTATGTTATCGTTGTTCCTTTTGTTGGCCATGTTCTGGGCCTTTAGACTTTTTCTTTTAGCCTGGTGGCTTTTCTGGATGTTGAACTTAATTTTTCATGTTGGACAATTGATGAGATTTGAGATTTTATTTCTGTCTCTCCTTGTGTTATTATTGTTGTTCCGTTTGTGGTTACATGGACCTGCTTATGTTTTATTGACGCTTATCGGGTTTGGGGCTTCACAGCTCCACTCTCGTGCGGACCTTTTCACGTCTCGCCTCCATTTTAGGGAAGCGGGGCGTGACAGCTCTATTTATAGATACCTCCCCTATGGAGCACGGGATAGAGAAACTTCCTGGGTCCTTCAGTTTCGGTGGATTTTCTCGTTGAATTAGGGCGCTACATTCCGTAGTAAGGACCACTTTTTCCTTTCTTGTCCCCCTCGTCATAAGGTCCTTAAGAAATTTTGCATATGAGGGGATAGTCTCGATCGCTTCCAGAAACGGGATTTGCAGACTCAGGTCCTTCACCATCTCGAAGAACTTGCCATACTTTTCATCAATTTTGGCCTTGGCAAGCCTCTGTGGAAATGGTACTGAAGGTTTGAAAACCCTCGAGTCGTCACCCTCATTCTTCTTCTTCTATTCAAAAACTCCCTCCGGAGTCACAGGGCTCGATGTAGAAGCTCCATTGTTGTCCATTTCCATATTCAGTTACTCATTGACAAATGGTTCTTCATTATCTCTCTCGGCCTCCCGTGCAGGAATCTTCGTCCCACACCTCAGGACAATGGCGGAGACATTCGCTTGACCGTGTGTCAAGGCTAGCGTTTGGCTTGGTCCCCTAGGGTTCACCTCTGGTTGACCCAGCAATTGTCCTTGTGCCTTCTGGAGGTCAGCCACTTGTAACCCTAGCTGGGTCACTTGATCGGGCAAGGCCTTCTGCCCAAGCTGTAGTTGATGAGTGACCTTCTCCTGATTAGCAATGTACTGAGTCAGGATGTTCTCAATTGGAGAGACCACTCGTTGTTGTTAGGGCGGAGGTTGCTGATTTCGAGGAGGATACTGCTGATACATTTGTTGTTGAGGCGGAGGAGGCTGATATTGTTGCTACTGATGGGGCTGCTAAAGTTGCTGGTAGGGTGCCCTATAGCTGAAATTTGAATGGTTTCGGTTGTTGGGAGAATATCCAGGATTGGAACTCATCCTCGGTGGATAGGGCGCATTTCCCTTGGGATTATAAAACAGGGCACTAGCTTAATCCACGGGTGCCAAGATGTCTCCAACATCGAATTCTCCCATTACATCAGTTTCTACAGCCGCTACATGTTGTTGGTTAGCGGCACCGGCTCCAACCATGAATGCTGAAATCTGAGTCGAAAGCAAATCGAATTTGCTTGACAGCTTATCTACTTCCTCAACTCGATGCATTCCTCCAGCTTTTGGCGTTGCACGCTCGTCGCTCCACCTCTCATTGCTGGATGCCATATTCTCCAAAAAAATTTCCGGCATCCACTTCATTTCTTGCCATGAAGGATCCACCTGCTGCAGCATCCATGGAGGACTTCAAGTCGTCCCTCAGTCCATTGTAAAACAAGTTAATGATCTGCCAGCAGGGGAGCTCATGGTGAGGACATTTTCTCTGCATTTCCTTGTACCTCACCCACGCTTCAGGCAGGGACTTATGGCTTGCCTGGGAGAAAGAGGAGATTTTGCTCCTTAGCTTCATCGTCTTTCTCGGAGGAAAGACCTTGTTCAGGAATGCATTTGAGAACCGCTCCCAGGTTGTGAATGTGTTGGGGGTCCTTCCCTCTCAACCATTGCTTTGCCTTGTCCCGTAGAGAGAATGAGAACAATCTCAACCGAATAGCCTCGGTTGACACGCCATTGATCTTGAACATCTCGTACTTCTCCAAAAAAGAGTCCAAGTGCTCGTACGGGTTCTCCATAGGAGCTCCAAAAAACTGGTCCTGTTGGATCCAAGCCACAAGTGATGGCTTCAGCTCAAAGTTCCCAGTCGTAATGGCCGGAGGTTGTATACTGGATATTGACCCAATGGACGGCATCGAGTACTCGAGCAAAGACTTTTGAGGAATGATATTTCCTGCCATGGCGGCAATTTCTTCTCTTCTTCTTCTCTCGACGTTCAAACGCCTCAGGGTGGCGTTGATCTCGGGATCTAAAGGAACTAAGTCGTCAAGACTTCTCGAGTTCATGTGCATGAAAAATTAAGATATACCGTGAAGCGCATATTGTATAGTGCCAAATAAAAACGAAAAATAAAAAAAATAAAAAATAAGGAATAAAAAATAAAAATAAAAGTGTAGAAAATTATCACGGGGTAAGGATGTGAGCTAGTCTCAGGGATTACGGGGTCCTAAATGTAACAAGCACGTTGCCTCCCGGGCAACGGCGCCATAAAGCTTGACCGCCCATCCGTTTGGCACTCAAATCGGGACAGGGATACCAAGATTAAAATTTGTAAACCGCAAGTGCATGGTGTCAAAGTGTGGCTTGGGGGTCGAACACAGGGAGGCGTGTGTTGTGCTTGTGAATAATCGAGATCCTAATCACCCAGTGGGTGAGCTAGCTTAATATCTTGTTGGATGTCACGATGGTAAACTAATGCAAAAGGTGTAAGAGATAAAAAAGGCAACCTGGGACCTTGGCTTCCGCCCTATCATGAGTTCTCACTATTACGACCGACGGATAGAAATGTGATCAGATTCTAAGGTTTAGCGGTGAGACGTCACCTCTTATAGTGGTACCTAGCATCCCATGGGCCCGATATTCCGGGCGATGCCCAGGATGATACGCTAGGTCTACCCGGGTTCGGAAGGTGGTCATTCCCATATCCAGCACTGCCCGACTCCGGGAGCACTAAGCTCGCAACGATTTCTCCCGACATTTCATCCAATCCATTCCCACGCGCGAGGAATCAATGTCTACGCTAGGGGGTGAGCTGTGGCTAGGGAATCAAACTCCCGTTTTATTTTCCATTGGCCTGACGGTCAAAGGCGGTCTTTCTCCCGCCGGTGACAATAAAACGCCCCCGAGCAACCATCTAAATCCATATATCCTATCGAATCCCTAATCCTATGGTCGGTCTAGGGAGAACCCACGAAGGGGCTTCCACCAATGTCCCAGATTTAAGAACTACTCACTAATCATGGCATGAGATGCAATAAAACAGATTTTAGCCATCAAAATGAGAATCAAGCAATAGATTACTTAGCAAATGGTAATATAAACACAATATTAAAGTATTGAAACGATCAAGAAACTTACAAATAAAAATAAATTCAGAGCAACCAAAATGCCTAAAAAAGCTTAAGAAAAATGGGGATTACATTTTCTGGGAAACCTAGCTCTATTTATACATTTTGGCAAGATGCCGGGGAATATTCCCACTAAAAACAGCTTAAGAAAATGGAGATTCCGTTTTCTGGGAAACTTAGCTCTATTTATACATTTTGGCAAGATGCCAGGGAATATTCCCACTAAAAGACAAAAATAGACGTCTACCCGATCAGTTGAAACTTCAACCGATCGGGTGAGACGATCGAGAAACTTGGTCTTCGGCTCTGATAAACCTCACCCGATCGCTGAACCGATCGGGTGAGCCTTGAATTCTCGAGCTTGGGAGGCAACAGCTACAGGTGACCCGATCGGTTGACTTGGTTGACAAGTCAACCGATCGGGTGAACTTGGGCTCTAAAAACAGCAAGATGTGTCACATCCACCCGATCACTGAACCTATCGGGTGGAATCGTCTCTTCCTCTAGACTGATATGGCTACACGAACAGATCGGGTGGATCTGTCCACCCGATCGGTTGAGAGCTGATACGTGGTTTCTCTTGATGATTTGTTCTCAGGATCTCGTGCGACACCTCCCGTTGCTCCAGGGACTCATGATGTTAGCCTTGTATGTCCCCTGCGCCAGCAATATCCTGCAAAAGCACAAAAACACAACGATATTTCAGATACTCCTATAAGGATAATGTCACACTTATAAAATACAATCATTGCTCTACCTATAGGTAGCTACCTATGCACAAACATCAAGGGTATATACCCTCTAATAGTCATCCAATACCAAACATCTCAACACATATAGTCACACCATACCACAAGTAAGTCAAGTTTCACTTTATATATATATATATTCACCACTACTATAGTTTCACAATATATAGTCATTCAAATACATGCAAATAGTTCACCATATATTCACATCACGTACAGTCCTATAACTGTATTTACGACACGCCACATCTATCATAGTCATCAATACCTATAACTAAGCACATACTTACCCGTGCATGGTGCACACCCATACACGCTAACAGTTCATTTACGCATACCAATCATACCATTATATAACTAGCACACAAACACACCTAGTTTTAGCTAGTACACATACGTTCACACAACAAGTCCTTAGTAAGTAACTATACCACAAGTCCAGCACCTATAACTATATACTGGCGTAGCGACCCACAATCATGTGCGTAGCACAACCAGGCACAAACACTCCTATCACTATACATACATCAAACATTGCTATATTCAAACTACAAACATTCATTCAATATACTTAGAGTATACCCACTCAAGCTTGGGTGAGACTCAATACACATATCAGAATATTCTATATACGTAACACGACATTCATACCTATACCAATACCACTCCATTATATATATATATATATATGCATCTACCAATACAACCATATACATTCCATAAATCAATCACACTTAATATTTAGTCAGGTAATACTTACATAGTTCAATCACTCTATATACCATAATAATAATAATACAGACATCAGCACA
Organism: Scilla litardierei; assembly: GCA_030789695.1. Taxonomy (NCBI): domain Eukaryota; kingdom Viridiplantae; phylum Streptophyta; class Magnoliopsida; order Asparagales; family Asparagaceae; genus Scilla; species Scilla litardierei. Next base: position 37,206 of record JAULAV010007454.1, on the reverse strand, counting down.
CGTATAATTATAATACACTCCCTAATACATGCATACGTATTCATCGTATAGACACACCCACATTTAACTTATATATATATATATATATTCACACCATAGCCTACTGCTTATAATTAGTATACTAACACATCCACACATACGTAATTAAGATGTGCAATAGTCGTGTATACCTCACGGTATGCACGCATGCAACATCCCGAAAAGCAAGCAATACCAATCAAAATTATACTCCTACTACCATATGTATATCACATATATAGTCAGGCAACAAAACATAACTACTTACGTCTAAACACAATACATACCCACATATGAGCACACACTCATACGTGCTAATATATATGGGTCACTCAATAGGCCTACTTACTTAACTATGCATGCACTTATTATTATCACACCTAGCACACACATAGCTTTACCAATCATTTTATTTCAACCATTATAAGTATCTCTTACTACATTCACAACTTAGATATTTCAACGTTAACACTTATATACACAGGCATCCCTAGTATAGTATAGCTATCCACACAAAAATCTATAACTACTAACACACAACAACTTCATACTATCACGAATAACTCCGAGTATATACCACACAATAGGCAAGCATTAGTATACTATGGGAATTCTCATTCAAGCCCACGTACACAACTTAGGTACGTGCACTACGACACCTCACAAGGGTCCAAGGGTCTACTAACACTTAAGGGTTGACACAGACATTGACGGACCCTAAGGCCTAAGCAATGAAGAGAGGTCGAGGTCGAGACGAGGGAAGGATCGATAAGCACGAGTTCAGATAAGACGAGTACAAGGAGACAGCTTGGTTAGACGAAACATTGACTCAAGGGTGATGTTTAGGTTGAAGGTAAAGGAGATGTGGTGATGCTTATATAGGATATAGAAAAGAAGATAGGGTAAGTAGCGCAAGCTAAAATACGTGAAATCTGAAAACTGTTTTTCTTCAAAATCAGAATCATCGTCTGAAAAGAAATATTTCGGAATCGATAAAACGAGTTGTTCAAAATAAATTTTGAGTCGAACATCCATAATAAAAGAAAAGGGTCTATTGGTTTTTTAAAAAATCATTATAAAAGGAAGTAAAATCATTTACACGAATATTAAGGATGTGGTTTAGAAAATTTATACGTCAGTAGTTTAATATAATTTTGTCAAAAAGTTTTGGAAAGTCAAAGAATGAAATCAAGTAACGGAAAAATTTAAACTCATGTTAAATGCTTTCAAAACTTTTAGGCTTCGGAGGATTTAAAATAATCAATTTTGAAACTTCTTTTAGAAAACCATGGTTTGCCAAAAATGAGAAGCTGATTTACATAAAGTTTTTAATATACGAGCACAACAAGTCTGGCACGGATATAAAAATAGTTGAAAGTATGTATGATGCACGGAAAATAATATTAACTTAGTAGTAGAATTATCGAAATCGAATAGCAAGTCTTTAAAATCAAATCGGGGAGGGTCTAAAGCAGGAAGAGGCTATGAAAATAGTAATTTTGAAAAAATCTGAAGTAGCGAAAACGACGAGCAAAGTCCAACTTGCTGAAAGCTGAAATTCCATGTGACATGAAAAGTATATTAAAAGTAAACACGTTGTATTATTCAAATGGCATAAATAAGAGGGAAAATTATAAATCGAACTGAGCAAAATAAAAGTACGGTTCAAAATAAAATTAATATATGAAGGAACGACACGTTTACACAAGTACGAAAAACATAGGCTGGGAAAATACTATAAACTAGTATTCAGAAATTCCGACAACGTTTTAAAAATTTTAAATCAACGAAGGGGGATGAAGTATAAGTATACATGCATTGAAATTTGGATCAAAATTAAACTTCGGAAATGAGGAAGTTCGAAAAATACTTTCAAGAGTTTCAAAATTCATAATGGAGAGGTTCGAAAATTGACGACGATCGTCACGGGGCGATCTCGTAAATCGAGGCAAGGAAATTGGTCGGAGATCAAAACATTCATACGCCTAGGATATGAATCAGGAGAATCTACTGGGAACTCCTACGGTCGACCAACTAAAGATTAAGAACTAAGCGCTAAGAATTTCTAAGGAGCTAGACGGAAACGAAATGCGTTCAGCTTGGTCCGAAATCGATGAACCCAAGCGAACGACCAAAAGGAAATTTTTAGAGGTCTAATATGGTTAGGGATAGGCAAGGACCACTAAAGTAACTCCTACGACGATTAAATCAATTGCTAGAAGGGGGTCTAACTAACAATCAGAGGCCTCTAACTAGCAAACACAGGCGTCTAACTAAGACTTCTTACTCCTAGTGACCTTGGAAAACGACTAAACTCAGGGCTTCTGACTCGGATGTTGCAATTTATTTAATGGACATTCTGTTATTATCGTTGTTCCGTTAATTCGCAATTGCAAGATTGGACCTGCATGGGCCACCAACAAAACCTGTCACGCCCCGCTTCCCAAAAATGTGGAGGCGAAGCGTGAGAATGTCCGCTCAGACTTGAAGCTACAAAGCTGCAAGTCCGATAAGCGTCGATCAAATTTAAAACTGCAGGTCCTTGCAACGCGAACGAAACAAAGATAATAATAATGAAATGAGACAAAAGAAACATCTCTGAATATCCATAAAATAAGTTTCCAACATCGCAGAAAAGCCACCAGGCTAAAAGAAAGAGACTACAGGCCCAAACATGGCCAACAAAAGTACAAAGTACAAAACAACGGTGCTACGCACCAACAACTAACAAAAGGCCTAAAACAACATAAAGCTCAACAAAACTCAAAGCATAGTCACCGGTGTCCACCAAAATCCTCCTGGGCAATCATGGACTCAGACTCAGCGTCAGCAAGACCTTACGTACTCAGCAACGGTCTCTGGCTCAGGTCTAACATGTGACACCCAAAAGAGCAAGGGGCACATGTCAGCAAGTCTACAAGAGACTTGTGCAAGGAAACTGAAAGTAAAGTGAACAACCTAGCAGTTCTAGCATGAATGCGATGACATGGCAGTTTAAAGTATGAGTGCAACAGGTAAAGTAAAGTAAAGTAAAGTACGAGCATGGCATGGCATTCACAAGACAAGTACAAGACAAGGAAAGTAAGCACCTCGTGCACAGGGATTCCATCTTTTGGCTAGAGGGCGGATCAGGCCACTCCTAAGCTCAAGTGAACGTTTATCCCTACCCCTCCACGTGTGTCGAGCCAGGGCCTTACCCCCGAACGGTAATGCTCGCTTCTGGACCACGAGCCAGGAAGTGTGTAAACAAGTATGGTGTAGGGGTGCACCTAGCCGGACAAGTAGTACGAGGACAAGTATTGTAGCGTGTGCTACGATGCAACATTCAATTCATCGATGACATGGCATGGCAAGTAGTAAAGCGTACAGGTAAGGAAAGTAAACGTGACAGTTTAGCATGCATGAATGACAAGTTTAAGGGTTGGATCTAGCTTCGTTGTCAAGCTAGATCATTTAGGTGACGGATCTAGTTTCGTTGTCAAACTAGATCAAGTAGGCGTCTAGCCAGCTATCATTTCACTGACTAGTCTCTTTTACGCTAAAAGCAAGGAAGTGGCCTAAAAACATGGCCCTACACAAGAGTTGGCAAGTTTCACTTGCCTGCAAGATCGACGTCTGAGCACACCGTCCAATGAGTCCAAAAATCACAATTATCCTAAGTGCACAAGTCCACCGGCCTAAAGTCCATATTATTAATCTTGATTAGTGAATTTAAAACATTTAAAATACTTTGAAAATACTGATTTTAGTCTTGATCAGCATGCAATTGGGTTGGGGGTCCTAGGGGTACAAAGCGTTACCTCAACACGACGCGAAAGCTACACCGGCGTCGGGTAGCGACGCCGGGGTTTGGAATAAAAGATCGCGCTCCAAGTTCAGATTCCAATTAGTTTCCTCGCTGGAAATTTCAGAGCAAATAACTCGGGCGACGATTCCAGATTCTAAAGCTACCACGTGCGACGACGGGCTACGACGTGCGACGACGTCGTACGCGACGAATCCTCGAAGAGCAAGCACCTAGGTGGGGCCCACAGTAGTCCTAGGGGCCTTTGGGGGACCCACAATAACTCTGGAGAACTTGGGGGGCCCACGGTGGCAAGCGGTGCGACGGGTGCGGGGTTGCGACGAGTGGCTCTCGGTCGTACACAGCCAATGTGGGGAGATCTCTCGGTCGTGCGCTGAGAATTGCGGAGCTGCGACGTTTTGGGGCGTGCAGCAGCGCGGGTGGCTGTGGTGCGAGGCTTGCTGTCGGTCAGGTCGGTAGGGAGCCTCGGTCAGACGCTTGGATGCGGGGCGGGGCAGCGTTGCAACGTTGCAGCGCTTGGGCGCTCGGTCACAGCGGGCGGGAGCGAGGGAATCTGTCGGTCGTGCGGGGTGCGGAGCGGGGCGACAAGCGGAGCGTTGTGCGGAGCGGGGCGACAAGGCGGATGCGGGGAAGTGCTTCGGTCAGGTCGATGGAACGGAGAGGGGCTGCTGCAGCAGTACGGAGCGGCTTGGGTGCGGGCGGGGCGACCGGTCAGAGCGGGGGAACGGCGGTGTTTTCCTCGGTCGTGCGGCAGCTGAACGTCGCAACGTTGCGACGAATCGTCGCAACGTCCAATTTCAAGTTTGGAAGAGGCTAGGGCTAATTTCTTGCGAAAATAGGTCTTCCTAGGGGTTACTTATATAGTATAGATGGGTTGACTTGGTCTAGGGCTAAATCTAATAGGATTAGAAGTTTAAAAAGATTTAAAATTCAAATCTAACCAACTCCATCTCACCCAAGGCTTTGACCTGGTCCAAATGAGCTGGAAATTGGCTCAAAAATTCTTTAAAACGTTTAAAACTCAAATAAATTTTATTTGACCGAAATTAATTTAAAAATAAATTATTAAAAATATTATAAACCTTGTTAAAAATCTAAAAGTGGTCAAATAACCTCCAAAAATTATAAAATAAATATTGTGGTGTTCGTGGCGATGAATGTGAGCTAACTAAGAAGACGGATCTCAAATTCGACGTCGGAAGACGAAACTAAAAATAGAAGCGTCTCCCGTCAAGAGCGAGAATCGTCACGTCTCATCGAATAAGTGTAAATTGTGGGAAAACGACTCGAGAAACGTCGTTCCAAAATAGTGCCACTATTTAATATTCTCAGAGACGTTCACAACGGCATATCACACAAAAGTGTTCACCAACAAACAAAGTCTAAAACAAACACGTGCACGGTCAAAAGCACGTGCACGAACAACGTACAACAAAAAGCGGTCGTTACATCCTCCCCACCTTAGAATAAAGTCCGTCCTCGGACTTTCTAATATAGCTAGTCACTCTAGTAACTACCCCAATCAAGTCATATAATAATTCAACCAGGTATAGTCATTACAAGTGCTTATATATGCACTAAGTAGTCAAACATTAATATTACCAACACGTATATACATTCACGTACGTATACACTTATACCTATTATAGCCAGTCAAATTCATACATGTATTGCAATCATATGTATAAACATACATCCCTTGTATAACTACTACTTACTTAAACACAAAACAATATTTCAGATACTCCTATTAGGATAATGTCACACTTATAAAATACAATCATTGCTCTACCTATAGGTAGCTACCTATGCACAAACATCAAGGGTATACTACCCTCTAATAGTCATCCAATACCAAACATCTCAACACATATAGTCACACCATACCACAATTAAGTCAAGTTTCACTTTATATATATATATATATATTCACCACTACTATAGTTTCACAATATATAGTCATTCAAATACATGCAAATAGTTCACCATATATTCACATCACGTACGGTCCTATAACTGTATTTACGACACGCCACATCTATCATAGTCATCAATACCTATAACTAAGCACATACTTACCCGTGCATGGTGCACACCCATACACGCTAACAGTTCATTTACGCATACCAATCATACCATTATATAACTAGCACACAAACACACCTAGTTTTAGCTAGTACACATACGTTCACACAACAAGTCCTTAGTAAGTAACTATACCACAAGTCCAGCACCTATAACTATATACTGGCGTAGCGACCCACAATCATGTGCGTAGCACAACCAGGCACAAACACTCCTATCACTATACATACATCAAACATTGCTATATTCAAACTACAAACATTCATTCAATATACTTAGAGTATACCCACTCAAGCTTGGGTGAGACTCAATACACATATCAGAATATTCTATATACGTAACACGACATTCATACCTATACCAATACCACTCCATTATATATATATATGCATCTACCAATACAACCATATACATTCCATAAATCAATCACACTTAATATTTAGTCAGGTAATACTTACATAGTTCAATCACTCTATATACCATAATAATAATAATACAGACATCAGCACACGTATAATTATAATACACTCCCTAATACATGCATACGTATTCATCGTATAGACACACCCACATTTAACTTATATATATATATATATTCACACCATAGCCTACTGCTTATAATTAGTATACTAACACATCCACACATACGTAATTAAGATGTGCAATAGTCGTGTATACCTCATGGTATGCACGCATGCAACATCCCGAAAAGCAAGCAATACCAATCAAAATTATACTCCTACTACCATATGTATATCACATATATAGTCAGGCAACAAAACATAACTACTTACGTCTAAACACAATACATACCCACATATGAGCACACACTCATACGTGCTAATATATATGGGTCACTCAATAGGCCTACTTACTTAACTATGCATGCACTTATTATTATCACACCTAGCACACACATAGCTTTACCAATCATTTTATTTCAACCATTATAAGTATCTCTTACTACATTCACAACTTAGATATTTCAACGTTAACACTTATATACACAGGCATCCCTAGTATAGTATAGCTATCCACACAAAAATCTATAACTACTAACACACAACAACTTCATACTATCACGAATAACTCCGAGTATATACCACACAATAGGCAAGCATTAGTATACTATGGGAATTCTCATTCAAGCCCACGTACACAACTTAGGTACATGCACTACGACACCTCACAAGGGTCCAAGGGTCTACTAACACTTAAGGGTTGACACAGACATTGACGGACCCTAAGGCCTAAGCAATGAAGAGAGGTCGAGGTCGAGACGAGGGAAGGATCGATAAGCACGAGTTCAGATAAGACGAGTACAAGGAGACAGCTTGGTTAGACGAAACATTGACTCAAGGGTGATGTTTAGGTTGAAGGGAAAGGAGATGTAGTGATGCTTATATAGGATATAGAAAAGAAGATAGGGTAAGTAGCGCAAGCTAAAATACGTGAAATCTGAAAACTGTTTTTCTTCAAAATCAGAATCATCGTCTGAAAAGAAATATTTCGGAATCGATAAAACGAGTTGTTCAAAATAAATTTTGAGTCGAACATCCATAATAAAAGAAAAGGGTCTATTGGTTTTTAAAAAAATCATTATAAAAGGAAGTAAAATCATTTACACGAATATTAAGGATGTGGTTTAGAAAATTTATACGTCAGTAGTTTAATATAATTTTGTCAAAAAGTTTTGGAAAGTCAAAGAATGAAATCAAGTAACGGAAAATTTTAAACTCATGTTAAATGCTTTCAAAACTTTTAGGCTTCGGAGGATTTAAAATAATCAATTTTGAAACTTCTTTTAGAAAACCATGGTTTGCCAAAAATGAGAAGCTGATTTACATAAAGTTTTTAATATACGAGCACAACAAGTCTGGCACGGATATAAAAATAGTTGAAAGTATGTATGATGCACGGAAAATAATATTAACTTAGTAGTAGAATTATCGAAATCGAATAGCAAGTCTTTAAAATCAAATCGGGGAGGGTCTAAAGCAGGAAGAGGCTATGAAAATAGTAATTTTGAAAAAATCTGAAGTAGCGAAAACGACGAGCAAAGTCCAACTTGCTGAAAGCTGAAATTCCATGTGACATGAAAAGTATATTAAAAGTAAACATGTTGTATTATTCAAATGGCATAAATAAGAGGGAAAATTATAAATCGAACTGAGCAAAATAAAAGTACGGTTCAAAATAAAATTAATATATGAAGGAACGACACGTTTACACAAGTACGAAAAACATAGGCTGGGAAAATACTATAAACTAGTATTCAGAAATTCCGACAACGTTTTAAAAATTTTAAATCAACGAAGGGGGATGAAGTATAAGTATACATGCATTGAAATTTGGATCAAAATTAAACTTCGGAAATGAGGAAGTTCGAAAAATACTTTCAAGAGTTTCAAAATTCATAATGGAGAGGTTCGAAAATTGACGACGATCGTCACGGGGCGATCTCGTAAATCGAGGCAAGGAAATTGGTCGGAGATCAAAACATTCATACGCCTAGGATATGAATCAGGAGAATCTACTGGGAACTCCTACGGTCGACCAACTAAAGATTAAGAACTAAGCGCTAAGACTTTCTAAGGAGCTAGACGGAAACGAAATGCGTTCAGCTTGGTCCGAAATCGATGAACCCAAGCGAACGACCAAAAGGAAATTTTTAGAGGTCTAATATGGTTAGGGATAGGCAAGGACCACTAAAGTAACTCCTACGACGATTAAATCAATTGCTAGAAGGGGGTCTAACTAACAATCAGAGGCCTCTAACTAGCAAACACAGGCGTCTAACTAAGACTTCTTACTCCTAGTGACCTTGGAAAACGACTAAACTCAGGGCTTCTGACTCGGATGTTGCAATTTATTTAATGGACATTCTGTTATTATCGTTGTTCCGTTAATTCGCAATTGCAAGACTGGACCTGCATGGGCCACCAACAAAACCTGTCACGCCCTGCTTCCCAAAAATGTGGAGGCGAAGCGTGAGAAGGTCCGCTCAGACTTGAAGCTACAAAGCTGCAAGTCCGATAAGCGTCGATCAAATTTAAAACTGCAGGTCCTTGCAACGCGAACGAAACAAAGATAATAATAATGAAATGAGACAAAAGAAACATCTCTGAATATCCATAAAATAAGTTTCCAACATCGCAGAAAAGCCACCAGGCTAAAAGAAAGAGACTACAGGCCCAAACATGGCCAACAAAAGTACAAAGTACAAAACAACGGTGCTACGCACCAACAACTAACAAAAGGCCTAAAACAACATAAAGCTCAACAAAACTCAAAGCATAGTCACCGGTGTCCACCAAAATCCTCCTGGGCAATCATGGACTCAGACTCAGCGTCAGCAAGACCTTACGTACTCAGCAACGGTCTCTGGCTCAGGTCTAACATGTGACACCCAAAAGAGCAAGGGGCACATGTCAGCAAGTCTACAAGAGACTTGTGCAAGGAAACTGAAAGTAAAGTGAACAACCTAGCAGTTCTAGCATGAATGCGATGACATGGCAGTTTAAAGTATGAGTGCAACAGGTAAAGTAAAGTAAAGTAAAGTACGAGCATGGCATGGCATTCACAAGACAAGTACAAGACAAGGAAAGTAAGCACCTCGTGCACAGGGATTCCATCTTTTGGCTAGAGGGCGGATCAGGTTACTCCTAAGCTCAAGTGAACGTTTATCCCTACCCCTCCACGTGTGTCGAGCCAGGGCCTTACCCCCGAACGGTAATGCTCGCTTCTGGACCACGAGCCAGGAAGTGTGTAAACAAGTATGGCGTAGGGGTGCACCTAGCCAGACAAGTAGTACGAGGACAAGTATTGTAGCGTGTGCTACGATGCAACATTCAATGCATGGATGACATGGCATGGCAAGTAGTAAAGCGTACAGGTAAGGAAAGTAAACGTGACAGTTTAGCATGCATGAATGACATGTTTAAGGGTTGGATCTAGCTTCGTTGTCAAGCTAGATCATTTAGGTGACGGATCTAGTTTCGTTGTCAAACTAGATCAAGTAGGCGTCTAGCCAGCTATCATTTCACTGACTAGTCTCTTTTACGCTAAAAGCAAGGAAGTGGCCTAAAAACATGGCCCTACACAAGAGTTGGCAAGTTTCACTTGCCTGCAAGATCGACGTCTGAGCACACCGTCCAATGAGTCCAAAAATCACAATTATCCTAAGTGCACAAGTCCACCGGCCTAAAGTCCATATTATTAATCTTGATTAGTGAATTTAAAACATTTAAAATACTTTGAAAATACTGATTTTAGTCTTGATTAGCATGCAATTGGGTTGGGGGTCCTAGGGGTACAAAGCGTTACCTCAACACGACGCGAAAGCTACACCGGCGTCGGGTAGCGACGCCGGGGGTTGGAATAAAAGATCGCGCTCCAAGTTCAGATTCCAATTAGTTTCCTCGCTGGAAATTTCAGAGCAAATAACTCGGGCGACGATTCCAGATTCCAAAGCTAGCACGTGCGACGACGGGCTACGACGTGCGACGACGTCGTACGCGACGAATCCTCGAAGAGCAAGCACCTAGGTGGGGCCCACAGTAGTCCTAGGGGCCTTTGGGGGACCCACAATAACTCTGGAGAACTTGGGGGGCCCACGGTGGCAAGCGGTGCGACGGGTGCGAGGTTGCGACGAGTTGCTCTCGGTCGTACACAGCCAATGCGGGGAGATCTCTCGGTCGTGCGCTGAGAATTGCGGAGCTGCGACGTTTTGGGGCGTGCAGCAGCGCGGGTGGCTGTGGTGCGAGGCTTGCTGTCGGTCAGGTCGGTAGGGAGCCTCGGTCAGACGCTTGGATGCGGGGCGGGGCAGCGTTGCAACGTTGCAGCGCTTGGGCGCTCGGTCACAGCGGGCGGGAGCGAGGGAATCTGTCGGTCGTGCGGGGTGCGGAGCGGGGCGACAAGCGGAGCGCTGTGCGGAGCGGGGCGACAAGGCGGATGCGGGGAAGTGCTTCGGTCAGGTCGATGGAACGGAGAGGGGCTGCTGCAGCGGTACGGAGCGGCTTGGGTGCGGGCGGGGCGACCGGTCAGAGCGGGGGAACGGCGGTGTTTTCCTCGGTCGTGCGGCAGCTGAACGTCGCAACGTTGCGACGAATCGTCGCAACGTCCAATTTCAAGTTTGGAAGAGGCTAGGGCTAATTTCTTGCGAAAATAGGTCTTCCTAGGGGTTGCTTATATAGTATAGATGGGTTGACTTGGTCTAGGGCTAAATCTAATAGGATTAGAAGTTTAAAAAGATTTAAAATTCAAATCTAACCAACTCCATCTCACCCAAGGCTTTGACCTGGTCCAAATGAGCTGGAAATTGGCTCAAAAATTCTTTAAAATGTTTAAAACTCAAATAAATTTTATTTGGCCGAAATTAATTTAAAAATAAATTATTAAAAATATTATAAACCTTGTTAAAAATCTAAAAGTGGTCAAATAACCTCCAAAAATTATAAAATAAATATCGTGGTGTTCGTGGCGACGAATGTGAGCTAACTAAGAAGACGGATCTCAAATTCGACGTCGGAAGACGAAACTAAAAATAGAAGCGTCTCCCGTCAAGAGCGAGAATCGTCACGTCTCATCGAATAAGTGTAAATTGTGGGAAAACGACTCGAGAAACGTCGTTCCAAAATAGTGCCACTATTTAATATTCTCAGAGACGTTCACAACGGCATATCACACAAAAGTGTTCACCAACAAACAAAGTCTAAAACAAACACGTGCACGGTCAAAAGCACGTGCACGAACAACGTACAACGAAAAGCGGTCGTTACAGTTGAGAGCTGATATGTGGTTTCTCTTGATGATTTGTTCTCAGGATCTCGTGCGACACCTCCCGTTGCTCCAGGGACTCATGATGTTAGCCTTGTATGTCCCCTGCGCCAGCAATATCCCGCAAAAGCACAAAAACACAACGAAAGTGAAAAAGAACTAAGAAACACAAGGGAATGGACTCGAAACAACAAAAAACGACGGGAAATTACATAGAAGACATGCGTGAATATATAAAATATAAACGCACATCAGGTACGACCCAACACTAAGGTTGAACGGTCGTCACATTTGACCGAGCGATCCATCGAGCTCCAGTCCAATGCTCTACGTTCGACCCTCATCGACCCTGGTTCTTCCAACTGCGGGTCCCACTTTACCAGCTGACGAGGCTCCAGCTCGACTTAGGATTCCATGTCAGCCCCATCTATAGTTGATCGAAACCATCCGTCAATGCTTATGGAAATTAATTTTATTTGAATAAAAATTAATTTCTCTGCTCCCCTCATCTGCTGGATGGATGGATGGATGAAGATGGTCTATGCACATAGACCTAATGGCATTTTCAAAAATTAGGGTATGTGTGCAAAGTAGAAATATCAATTTTCAACAAATTAATGTATGTATGCAAAGTATGTCTGTAAACTATGCAAAAAGGTTTGTTCGCATAGCAATTTCCAATTTTTCCTTTGAACATTCAACTCACCATCTTTCTTTCCATCTCTGAAACCCATTGAACCAAACGATACAGTTAAATTTTTTTCTCCAAAAAAGTTTCTAGAAATCACTATGGATGAAAAGAAAGGAAGGAAGATGAAATACGACATGAGTTATAAAGCTAGAATTGGTAGCAGATATCAAATGTTATACTCGAAAGTGAAAGTTATGGCATGTGTCACTGTAACGACCTGTATTCGTCAATACACCTATTTACGTATTTGACGTATTTTCAAAGTTTAACATTATTTTATAATGGTTTATCAGGAGTTTTTAATCAAAAATTGTTTCAAAATTCATTATAAAAAATATTTTAAAGCATCAAACTAGTTATGGTGTATTTCAGTACGTTCGGGTTTCATCAAATACCTCTAAATAATTTTTATAATAACTCATTTTCAATTGTTACCGTTTTAGTTAAATTAATTAATTTTCTATATAAACATCATCAAAACATTTTCAAACTTCTACAGTATCATTCTATGATCATTTAGGGCTCCCCATATTAATTTTGTAATTTTCGGAAATCAAATGGACCTAGAACCTGCAAACCCGCATCCTAAACGTTTTGGCCTAAAACTAGTATCTCCATAGCTCAAACCCCAAAATGGATCTCGTATTCGTGATCCTCGCGATGATACAATCCCGTGGCTATGTTTTCGTAATTTTTCAGAGTCGTATGCGAAAACGGGGTTGTATTCCTCTGTTTTCATTAATTACAATCACTAATGACATTTTCACTGTTACTAACTACCCTATTACTAAATTACTTTCACCCTAACCCCCAACCACCCCCTTAACCGAGCCACCCTTAGCTGGTGAGATCCAAAATTTTAGGATCTCACCCATCCCATTCATTTCCATTGTCTACCTTGATCTCTATATTTACAAACATGCCATTTAGTTAACCCTATATAATAAACCTGTTCCCCTCTCCAAAAATAACCCGGGATCACTCAAATCCATCTCTCGTTTGAAACCCACACAAGCCCATGCTCTCAAACTCACTCTCCTCTCCCTCTCCCCGCTTTCTCACTCCCCCCTCTGGTGGGTGCCCGCCGCTCGCCACCGCTTCCTCCGCCGTATCTCCAAGCCGCCGCCGCCGCCGCCGCCGCCGCCGCCGCTGCCTTCGCCTTAGTGCCGCATTGCTCCCAGCAACCCCCACAAATGCTCCCTCTCCCCTCCATGCTACCCAGATCACCTCTCCATCCCCGCTCCTCCGTGGACGTCACGCCGCCGTGCCGCCGCTTCCACCCCTCAGCCCGCACCGCCGTCTCTGTTGTCCCCAGCGCCTGCAACAACCCCCAGCTCCGCTTCTCTCTCTCTCTCTCTCTCTCTCTCTCTCTCTCTCTCTCTCTCTCTCTCTCTCTACCTCATCGCCGCCTCAAGCGATGCCTCCATGCAACCGCCGCTGCCCGCTCCTTTGTCGCTCGCCGCCGTCTCGGCTGCTACCCGCGACCCTTGCCGCCCTCCAACACCCCGCCGTCGACGTGCAGCCACCCCTCAATGCAACGAAGGAGAATGAAGGGTAAGGCTCTTTTTTATTATTTGATACGAAAATACGCGTATATGCGTATTTACAAACGTATTTCTAATTATTTAATTTGGGTTTTCTGATGTAAAATTCATAATTAAGCCTATAGACCTCAGAAAATTACAAGACCAGGCCCAGAAAATCAGAAATGAAGTTCTGGACCCAATTGTGCTAGTTTCATCTCAATCAGAAGAGTATATTCTCCACAATAAATTTTTAAGCCTAAATTTTAACTACGTTGTTTTCACTTAAAAATCCATAACTTGTTATTTTCACGTAACCTGATATATGAAAAAAATATGTTATAGTACTCTTCGAGACGGTCGTTTTGACAGCTCACTTGAAACTTTCTGATGCATATAGCACCTAGAAGAAATTATTGAATAAATAGGATAACTAATAAAAATTAGTTTTTAAACCCATTTGAGCTTTTAAAAATTATATAATTACCAGATGCTTCAGAAAAATATTTCCTCCTTAAGTAAAATTATATTCCTCATATCTAGCCTATATAAAAATTTAGAATACTTTTCGACATTGTTTCAAACAATTATAAAATAAAAACGACCAAGATAAATAGATAGAAAATAGTGTGTTCTTTAACCGTTATTATTGTGTTTGCAGGTACCAATTCTCGTGCACCAACTCCCATGAAAGCTCTAGATCTAGTCCCGGCCCACTACGGAAACCTCGAAATCTGTAAGTCACGATAAATTCGAGATTTAGAAAATTAGCTAGTGTACTCATACGAACTTAGAACACCACTTATAGCCCCAGAACTGCTATTTGACTTGAAACAAAACTAGAGACCTAACCAAATAGGAAAGTAACTACAGATTACCTTGTCAACTTTCAACTATGGTGGTTGTAAAACACAACCATCAACTTGGGTAAATTGTGTGCTAACGAAACCACCACATGCTCAAAGCATGGAATCAATATCCCGAATGTTGGACTTGTCTTCGGCTTCTAATTTCTTAGCATTCACTATGCTTTGGCACAGTCTACTTTGAAATGAATTCCTACCTTCCTGGTTTTCATTAAGAAAGTCAACCAATGGTCTTGGTTTGTCTATCATCATGTGATACATCATATGGAACACCTTGTGTAACATCCTGTATCACACTTGACACTTCACTGGGGTTTTTGGGGTAACTCATAGTTTGAGAGAGTGTGGATGTGACTAGAGGTCATCTTCCAGTACCGTTGCCTCTGTTTCGGCATCCCGTCCCGCTGACTGTGTCTCGGCAAATACATGTATCGCTGCCTGTGTTCTGGCATTCGTCTGTGTAAGCGCATCCAGGCAAGAGATGAACTTGATGGTCACATATTATACTCTCCAACTTGAGTCGCGTAGTTCTAGTGTAACTTGCATGATCACCTTTACTTATGCAATTACATGCACTTACCTACCACACCCGTGCAGTCACCAGTACTTTAATTGTCGTACTTATAGCTACTACGGTATCATACTGTAAGTATCGCCTTACCCTTGCAATACTAACAACAACACACTAGAGGGAGGTGAATAGTGTAATGGCAATAAAATTGTCCAATTAAAATCAAACTTGCAAATGCGGAATAATAAATGCAAGAGGAAATAATTGACACAATCAATCCAAACGCAAACACAAGATTTTACTCTGGTTCCCCAAAACTTGGGTATGTCCAGCCACACCAATATTCACTATATTCCCACAAAGAGAAGTGAATACAAGTTCCACAAAGAGATACCTCACTAAGAGGATTTTGCCTTACACAAGGACCCAACCAACCCTACACAGGGGTCAAACTCCCACCTAAAGAATTATTAACTCTCACTCGGAGAATTAGGGTTAGCCCTACACTAGGACACCAAACTCCCACAAAGAGAGTTATTCCCACTAAGAGAATATCTTAATCCCACAAAGAGATAAACTCCCACAAAGAGAGAAAGACTAATTTCCACAAAGAGAATTAGTGTTACAAGAATCACCAAGTAAAATAAATACTCTTACCTATGCCTTGAGATGCTTACTCATAGATGAATGCAAGGCATGGAAGAGGATCTCCAAGTGTTGAGATTGGCTTGAAAGCACTTGGATGATGTCCCTTGAGCTGGACTTCAATGCATGAAGAGGAATGAGAGCTTAAAGAGGGAAATGAGAGAGTTTGAGAGTGGCTTATTGATCTCTTATGATTTTCAATAGCATCAAGAAGTTCTCATGAAATCAGCACACCCATATATATATGAACCCTATATCAACCCTCAAAACCCAAGACAACAGCCAAAAGCACAAGATGCAACGGCTAGAAACTGGGAAAAAATGACACCGACAGTCGACTGATCAACGGCTAGAAAATATCCAACGGCTATAATCTGAGCCAGGACATCGACTGATGAAGTCGATACGGTCGACTGTGAACAGGACAGGCACCTGTAAAACCTTCAGCAGGCGACTGCTGCAGGGGATGGAATAAACAGAGAGCTGCACTCTTTCTCCAGATAAGCATACATGAGACTCATTATAATAAAACAGTCGACTGTAAATCCTTCATCAGTCGACTGCTGCAGGAGATGGAGAAAAACAGAGAGACGCAGTATATGCACTTACGTTACTCAGACGACTGTTGAGCAATTCACAGGCGACTATAAATAAACAGGCGACTGTAAACAGAGCATCGGTCGACTGTTGCAAAAAGCTCAAGTAGAGTCAATAGAAATGTTGCCTTGAGCAGTGCATATCAGTCGACTGTAGAATGATCAACAGGTGACTGGAAAATCACACAGTCGACTGTAAATCCTTCAGCAGGCGACTGATTGAAAGCCAGAGACTCCAAATAAGTCTTTGGTCAAGATGAACCTACTAGGTTGGATTCTATGATAATCCTAAGGCTCACTAAGATGGCTAAATGCATATGCATGAATGAGTAGACCATCTATCAAGGCATTACATTAACCTAGACTCAAATGAGAGAGAAAGCAATAAAGGAAATATTACATGGATTACATTGCTTTTCTTAGAGTCTATGTCTTCAATCTTGATGCCTTGATGCTCTCCATCATCTCCAAGCTTTGGCACCCCTTGAGTCCAAGCTTTGGCCCTTCTCCACTTGATGTCCATCCTTGCACCAAGTGTTTAGTCTCCAGAAATGATATTCTAGAAATGAACTATGATGCTAAAACAAGAGAGTCATTAGCAACAATGTAATGTTGTGATCATTATCAAAATAAGATTGGTTTGAAACACCAATACTCAACAATCTCCCCCTTTTTGATGATGACACACATTATGTAAAACACAAAAAAATAAAGCACAATGCTAATGAGCTCCCCCTACTTATATGCACCAATTATACAATGAGATACACAATAGTAAATACTCATTACACTAAATCAAGTCATGATGAAATATAATAGGCATGGATTACATAAACCAATTGCAATAGACAATATCATGCAAACAAGAATGGTTTATACAATCCCATATATCTCTCCCCAAATGCATATGTATGAAATACAAGAGTTACATTTACATAATGCATATATCTCTCCCCCTTGACATCGTCAAAAAGGTGGACATCAAAAATATTCCACTTTGTCATCTTAATCAAAGATGTGACAATATGCAAGATAAGGAGATGTATGATACTAAATTTAAAAATTTAGTGGGTATCAATCACTATCCCATGCTCTCCCTAGATCATAGAAATGGTCAAATATTGACTTCTAGGATCTAATATCAATTGTAAAGTAGAAGATAAACAATCTCTAACAATTGAGGTAAAACCAATTGTAGACAATGAATCTTGGAAAATAATCCCCTTTACCAATTGATATACAAATATTGGAACCATGGGCCTAAAGTGCATCAAAGCAATATATATGGGAAAAATCAAGCGTCAATGATACACAATGATATTGCCAAAAGGGATATAACATGAAACATGTTGGCAATATCAACGGGTTAAGATCAAGACCATAATAATCAATTGTAAATAATGATCTTTAACAAAAAAACCCAAAATAAGAGTTAAAATATGTTTTAAAGATATTTTAAAGATATTAGATATTATAACTCCCCCATTGACATACATATGGACCAACAAATGCATGTATGCTAATGTCTTCCCCAAGGTCCCCATTTCATGAAAAGATAAGTTTGAAAACATTTTCAAAATCATGAAACACACACAAACAATGGGTATGCTAAAATAAACATTTAAGCACAATACCCATGCAATATGCATATGTGTGAGGAAGCAAAACATTAGGGAACCAAACCCAAGAGGAGTGTGATTTCCTAATGTAATCACATGATGTGATCACATCCCTAACTAGAGAGTTGATGTAACTATCCCTCTCTTGCACACTAACCTTAGTGGGAATCCATAAACTCAAGGATTTCCTAGGCAAGTGTTTTGCCTTTGCAAGAGGGATGGATGTGGCATGCTTAGGTGTAGAAACGAATTTCTTGACATGCAAAGAATGAGGGTTTTGCTTCTTAGCAAAAAATGAAGAGTATTCATTCTTCCTCATCACCTTGTGATCTACATGCTTTTTGTTGATGTTATTGTTATACAAGAAGGTATGGTGATTCTTCTTAGGTGCTTTAGCAATATTTCTTGTATTTGCACCGTAAGATGAATTAGAGGTGGGTTTGGGTACCACATTTTGAATATACCTCAAACATCCTCTATGATTTGTCGGATGTTGTTTTTCAAGCAAATCGTAGAGTGCATCCCTAGAATACACAAAGCTTTTGAGCTTACGGGATTCCTCTTCACATTTCAACGTAAGTTGTTGAATGCGAGTTTCTAAGCTAAGGTTTTGAGCAACAAGATTATCATTGGTTAAGCTCAATTTCTTAACTTGAGAGAGAAGTGTGTCTCTCTCACTAGTGTCAAAATCGTGCATTTCATCATGGATTACACTAGCAATTTCTAGTTCATGCAATCTACTCTTAGCAATCTTATATTTTGCTGTTAATTTATTGTAAGAGTTGATGCACTTACTAGCATTTTTGGAAACCATACCGAAACGATATTCAAGCTCCTCGTATGAGATCTTCTCCTCAATCTCATCATCGACTTCTTCCTCGCTAGAGCTTGATGAAGATTTCTCCCCGATAGCCATGAGGCACGATTCCTCATAGGAGTTGACCATGCTTCCAAATCATCTTCATTTGATCCAGAGGGGATTGGTGTAGGAACATTAATTGCTACAAAGCATGTATGCGCATCGTCCTTTGCATCCTCTTCTTCGTTACTTGATGTATCCTCACTCGAATCATCAAAAGTCCCGACAAGTCCCTTCTTGTGATTTTTGGACTTGGACTTCCCTTTCCAATGCTTCTTTCCTTTACCCTTGTAAGTTTCTTTGTTGGGTTTGGAAGGGCATTCGGTGGACAAGTGACCTTTTCCACTGCAAGTGTAACAAGTATGAACATTGTTAGAATTGGAGGCAAACTTTGACAAAGACTTACCTTGCTTGCACTTGAGGAATGCCTTGAATTGCTCGACAAGATCCTCAATTTCTTCACCACTTGCCTCTTCTAGCTCATCTTCTTCACTAGGAGCTTCTCGATGGAATTTCTTCCTCCATTTGATTGGCTCTTCCTTGGGATGGAATGCAACCCCCTTGTGCTTCTTTGGATTCTCGGGCTTTGATGGCTGAATCTCCTTCTTGTGTTGAAGCTTCACTTCACACGCCATGAGATTACCAATGTACTCCTCAACGGTGTATTTGGACGTGTCATATGACTCCAAAATTCCGTTGGCCTTTGACTCCCAATGAGGTGTAAGAGAGTCAAGGATCTTCTCTACACGATCCTCTTGGGAAATCATCTTCCCGAGTCCCTCCAAAGCGTTCACGATATCAGTGAACCTTGTGAACATCTCTGAAATGCTTTCTTCTTCCTGCATCTTAAACATTTCATATTTAGATCTAAACACAGTTTGTTTAGATTTCTTTACCTTTGTAGTCCCTTCATGACATATCTCCAAAGTATGCCAAATTTCGTTGGCCGTTTTACACATGGAGATGCGGTTGAACTCATTTACTGAGAGGGCGCAATGGAATGCATTCATAGCCCTCGCATTGAACTTGATCTAGTCCTTCTCCGCCTTTGTCCTTGAAGCCGCAGGTGTAGTGGACTTCTCAAATGGCACCTCCGTGATGTCCATAGGTCTTGACCCTCCATGTAGATCATCATCCTGATCTTCCAACTTGGGTAGTTGGTTCCGTTGAAGAGCGGGGGTCGAACGGTTGAGTGACCTTCTTCATGAGACGCAGATGAGGCGTTGAATGCCATCGTTGTAGTATACTATAATCTCGCTCTGATACCAATTGTAAGGATCGTCTTACCCTTGCAATACTAACAACAACACACTAGAGGGGGTGAATAGTGTAATGGCAATAAAATTGTCCAATTAAAATTAAACTTGCAAATACGGAATAATAAATGTAATAGAAAATAATTGACACAATCAATCCAAACGCAAACACAAGATTTTACTCTGGTTCCCCAAAACTTGGGTATGTCAGCCACACCAATATTCACTATATTCCCACAAAGATAAGTGAATACAAATCCCACAAAGAGATACCTCACCAAGAGGATTTTGCTCTACACAAGGACCCAACCAACCCTACACAGGGGTCAAACTCATACCTAGAGAATTATTAACTCCCACTCAGAGAATTAGGGTTAGCCATACACCAGGACACCAAACTCCCACTAAGAGAGTTACTCCCACAAAGAGAGTTATTCCCACTAAGACAATATCCTAATCCCACAAAGAGATAAACTTCCACAAAGAGAGAGAGACTAATTTCCACAAAGAGAATTATTGTTACAAGAATCACCAAGTAAAATAAATACTCTTACCTATGCCTTGAGATGCTTACTCACAGATGAATGCAAGGCATGGAAGAGGATCTCCAAGTGTTGAGATTGGCTTGAAAGCACTTGGATGATGTCCCTTGAGCTGGACTTCAATGCATGAAGAGTAATGAGAGCTTAAAGAGGGAAATGAGAGAGTTTGAGAGTGGCTTATTGATCTCTTATGATTTTCAATAGCATCAAGAAGTTCTCATGAAATCAGCACACCCATATATATATATGAACCCTATATCAACCCTCAAAACCCAAGACAATAGCCAAAAGCACAAGACTGCAACGGCTAGAAACTGGGCGAAAACGACACCGAGTCGACTGATGATCAAAAGATAGTCGACTGATCAACGGCTAGAAAATATCCAACGGCTATAATCTGAGCCAGGACAGTCTACTAATGAAGTCGATACTGTGGACTGTGAACAGGACATGTGCCTGTAAAACCTTCAGCAGGCGACTGCTGCAGGGGATGGAATAAACAGAGAGCTGCACTCTTTCTCCAGATAAGCATACAGGCGACTGATGATAATAATACAGTCGACTGTAAAATAGTCAGGCGACTGTAAATCCTTCATCAGTCGACTACTGTAGGAGATGGAGAAAAACAGAGAGAAGCATTATATGCACTTATGCTACTCAGACGACTGTTGACCGATTCACAGGCGACTGTAAACAGAGCATCAATCAACTGTTACGAAAAGCTCAAGTATAGTCAATAGAAATGTTGACTTGAGCAGGCATATCAGTCGAATGTAGAAGGATCGACAGGCAGCTGGAAATCACCCAGTCAACTGTAAATCCTTCAGCAGGCGACTGATGGAAAGCCAGAGACTCCAAATGAGTCTTTGGTCCAGATGAACTTATTAGGTTGGATTCTATGATAATCCTAAGGCTCACTAAGATGGCTAAATGCATATGCATGAATGAGTAGACCATCTATCAAGGCATTACATTAACCTAGACTCAAATGAGAGAGAAAGCAATAAAGGAAATATTACATGGATTACATTGCTTTCCTTAGAGTCTATGTCTTGATGCCTTGATGCTCTCCATCATCTCCAAGTTTTGGCACCCCTTGAGTCCAAGCTTTGGCCCTTCTCCACTTGATGTCCATCCTTGCACCAAGTGTTTAGTCTCCAGAAATGATATTCTAGAAATGAACTATGAGACTAAAACAAGAAAGTCATTAGCAACAACATAATGTTGTGATCATCATCAAAATAAGATTGGTATGAAACACCAATACTCAACACATACTTCACTTGCTTAGCCTGCTTTACACTTGCACTATCGCAGTACAGTTCGTTCTCTTCTTTCAGTTCGGTTTACCTTTACTACTCAGTTGTGTACAGTTGTTGCTCAGTACTTTACTTTTCACTCTGGTTTGCTTGTACGCAGTTAGTTTTTGTCATACTTGTGCACTTCTTCTTTTCTATGTTTAGAATTATTGTGACTTATCTACGGTTCCATTTATGGCACCGGCAGACGACGACCAAATTGAGGAAGTGGCCCCCGAGTTTGAGGAGTCAGAGTTCGACCCGGAGAATGCAGAATTATAGCTTATGTTATGTATTTCCTTTCCGCATTTCCTTTCTGTATTTCCTTTATGTATTTGGTAAGAGAGTGCTGCTTGTTGTTGTACTTTAAATTTGGACTGTAATAATGTACACTGGTTTGAGTATTGGTACATCTCTGAATTGTGACTATATTGATTTCATTGGTAAACTGTAGACCTGTAATTAAAAATCAAATAAGTAATGTCCCCCGAGAGCGGGTCATTACAAGTTTAGTGGCCCATGCAAGTGCGCGCAAAATACCTCATGAACTATTTATTAAAATCAGGATGTACTGTATACGATACTCAACTAAGCTGACATTTTCCTATGTATGCTGGTGTGGCACTCAAACGATGGACGGAAACACTTCTGAGAGTCCCAATGGAACTGACCTGTCCAAAGCTAGCAACCCAACCAAAAACAGACCACCTTCCACTGTGCATCAAATTTCTGATGTCGCATTGCGAGAGATGGTTCAAGCAATACGAGGAGAACAAAAGCACGGAGGAGGAATACAACAATTCAAGTCACTCCGTCCAAAGCTCTGGAATGGCTTGGATGGTCCTCTGAAGGCCGAAGAGTGGCTGCAAAGACTGAGGATGACTTAAGAGCAGCTCAGATAACGAAATATGCTTGGGTGGACACTGCTAAATCCCAAATCTGGTGGAACTTAGCTGAACATCGTCTGCAACGACCAATCGACAAGGCGACGTTCACCGATCACTTCAACACCTAGTACTTCTCACCCGAAGCTCAGATGGAACTACAAGCTCAGTTCGTCGGGTTGAAGCAAGGTTCCATGTCAGTGGAATAATATGATGCTCACTTCACAATGATTAGCCATTTTGCTCCTGGGAAGGTTGACACCCCTCTGACCCGAGCTTTACGCTTCAAGCAAGGTCTAAACCTAGTGATCCGACGGAACTTGGTTGGACGCCAACTCTGCACACATACTGAGATTCTAGCTGCAGCTCATGAGCACGAGTTCATCGAAAGAGAAGTAAGGCGAGAGATAGCTGCCCCTCCCAGAAGGTCACTACCTCCAACCTCTGCTGCTGGATCCAACCGTCGACCTCCATCTAACCAGATGTATAGGCCTACCCAGCAAACTCAATTCAAGAGACATGCCCCACCACCATGCTAGGTGTGTCATCATTGTGGAAAGCCAGGACAATTTCGGTCCGAATGTTGATCATTTCTGAACCTTTGCCTGGTCTACGGCTCGAAGGACCATAGTGCAAGGGAATGTCCTGAGAGGAAGCCTCGACCTCCTAACTGTTGGATACAACGATCTAGGATTAATTGTTTGATGATGACAAATATTTATGAACAATTTTAACGTGTGTGCTAAGTGCGTGCAGGAATGGCGAGAACGTATATTAATGTGTTTGACAAGTTGCAATACACATACAAGATGGAGATATTGCTAGGCACACAGCAAAATTGACTTGGTCAATGTATAAAGGGGATAGGGGAGTCTGCGCATGTTCCTATTGCAATCCCAAAGGAGAGCCCGAAATAATATTCCTAGGAGATGACATCTTTTTGATTAATTGCCACCTCCTTTTGAAAAGCCTAGCACAAAAAAACAAAAAGGAGGATGAATGCCACACGCAACAGGGGCAAGATTCATTATAATATTTTTTTAATGAATCCCTCAACTGAGTGCACTAATCTCTTTTTTAAATAATTCCAAAAGCCCATAACAAAATCCCCTAAGAGCCCATCTTTTGTTGTAAAACCTGCGGCCTATAAAAATCAGTAAGTCTGCACATTTTTTGGCACAAGCCTAATTCTTTTTTGGTATCATTAATACCCTAGCGCCAGAAAGAGAAACCAAGCACAACCGAATCATTTATATAAAGGGTAGGTGCGCACTTAGGGTTTGAGAACTCACGCAAGAGCCGGCCTTCTAGTGCAGCCGCCAGTATTTCTTTGGGGAGCTAGTACACATTTTCTTTTCCTGTTTCGTTGTTGCAAATTTCCAATCTTTTGAAAAGAAGCCATACACAGATCTCCACCTCTTTTTAACTCTCCATTGATTTTTTGAGAGGAAGCAACCGGATTTTTTTTGGTCAAAAACTCCAATCAGCCGCAACAGAGATCCGTGAGTCTCCAAGCTTCAAGTTTCTTTATTATTTCATGAGCTTTGCTCTTTCTTTGTTTTGCAGGACAGCAGGCTGGCATTGAGAGATCAAGGGAAAGTTATTTAATCACAAAGTTGTTCAAGGTATTGACCACAAAGAACAAAAAGGAGCAAGATCTTGAAGAGCAGGCCCATAAAAGACAACTAGGAGCACCTCGTTGATACCAGGGGAGTTAATCAAAAGAGCTTTGATCAATACAAAGGCCAACTGCATTACACAACTTCCTGGGATTAATAAAGAAGTCCCTTTGTAATTAATATTTTATTTATCTTATTTATTACTCTTGTGACCTTTTCTTTTGCAGGCTCCATGTGCATGCCATAACTCACGAGGCAACAAAAAGGAGAATCAAAACTTTTGCAGCCGAAATCTCTAGGGGAGTTGTGCACAGCCGCATGTGACAAAGGAGACACAAGTTGCACACACACCAAGGCGCCATTTCACAAGCTCTCAGAATCAGAGAATCAAAGGACACGCACGAAGAAACGACCATCAAGAGCAACAAAAATTGAGAGGTGAAACGCTAACGAACATTGCACAACTTTCGAAAGACCAAGGCTGCATCTTGAGTTGCTGAGGAGACCAGAGACGACATTTAGTCAGACTCAGATCTGACCTGTGCTTATTGACGAGGACATCGCCGCTACACAAACTGAGATTCCGAAACTCTATTATTATTATTTTGTGTAGTTGTGTTAGATCCTCGTAGGGGAAAAACTTTACCAGTTTACTTGTTACTTTTTGGGGACCTGATGACTTTGGGAGTCGTCACGGAGGGAGAGCATCTGACTAGATTGAGAGTGTAGAGCACGTGGTGTACGTACGAGCTAGGTGAGAGTAGATTTGGGATCTTGACTCACTGTGTAGATGTACTTGATTACATATCTATCTAGTAGTTGCTTTCGGGGCTGGAGTAGGTCGTAGGGACGACCGAACCAGGGTATATCGGTGCGTATTCTGTGATTGATTTTTTATTGCCCTGACTGTGCTTATAACTACGTGAGATTTCTCGTGGGTTGCACGAGAATTTTTATTAGCCTATTCACCCCCCTCTAGGCTACGATCCAGATCCAACACTAACCCTGCTCCAGCTAATGCCCCTGCCAGGAATGCTCCACAACGACCACCTCCTCTGCAACGACAGCCACTCCCTCCTCAATAGCAAGTGTTTCAGTATGCCCGACAACAGGCATCGCCTCCAAGGCACCAAGCTTATACTATGACTGGGGAAGATGCCGAAGCTACGGACCAAGTGATCATATGTACGCGATATCTCATTCAGTATCATATTCTATTATTTAGAAATCGTAAGCTTAGACATGAATCTCGTAACCATAGGTATCGTCTTAGTAGCTGGTAAACCCGTCCTCACTTTATTTGACTCGGGAGCTACACATTGCTTCTTGTCAAGTCAATTCATCAACATACATGATGTCCCATTGAACTTCTGACTTCTCATTGGAAGGTCGACACCACTGGCGGTTCCCTACCGATAACTAGCGGATGCCTTCACTGTTCTGTAGTGATTTGTGGACGTGATCTTTTCGCCGACTTCATGGTGATCGAGATGCCAAGTCGATGCTGTTCTTGGAATGGATTGGTTAGGGACATTTCATGCTACTATTGACTGTCGTCAAAGGATGATAGTGTTCGAAATACCCAACCATCCCAAGTATGAATTCCTCAGTGGAAGCAGATCGAAAGGACCAGTGAAGTTCCGGGCCAGACTTTCAGAGGCAGTGGCGACTGTAATGGAAGTCGAGCAAGAGAAGCCTGAAGCAGTACGGGAATTCTTGGACGTATTTCCGGACGACTTCTCAGGTTTGCCTCCGGATCGCGGCCTCGAATTTACCATTGATCTTATGCCATGTTCACAGTCGATATCCAAGGGACCTTATCGCATGGCATCGCCTGAGCTTGAAGAGATTCAAGCTCAGCTAGACGATCTCAAATAGAAGGGATGGATACGACCCAGTGTATCTTCATGGGGTGCCCATGTACTACTCGTAAAGAAGAAGGATGGATCCCAGCACATGTGCATCGACTACCACGAGTTGAACAAGATAACGGTGAAGAACAAGAATCATCTGCCCCACATCGATGAACTTTTCGACCAGCTTGGAGGATCGAGCGTATTTTCGAAGTTGGATTGAAGACCGGGTATCATCAAGTAAAGGTGAAGAAGGAGGATGTCCACAAGACCGCTTTTCGGACCAGATATGGACACTACGAATTCTTAGTAATGTCATTTGGTGTTACTAATGCACCTGTTGTATTCATGAGTCTCATGAACTAGGTTCTGTATAACCATCTGGACAAGTTCGTAGTTGTCTACATCGACGACATCCTCATATACTCAAATGACGCCCAGGAGAACAGAGAACATCTGAGGAAGGTCTTGGAGACTCTGAGACAACACCAACAGTATGCCAAATACAGCAAGTGTGAGTTCTGGCTCGACAAGGTGGCTTTCCTAGGCCACATCGTGTCGAGAAAAGGAATATCTGTTGACTCTAAGAAGATAGCTAATGTTCGAGACTGGCCTGTCCCTAAGACTGTGACAGAGATTCGAAGTTTCTTAGGACTGGCTGGTTATTACAGATGATTCATCCAAGATTTCTCGAAGATCGCAACGTACATGACGCGATTAACGAGAACGGACATGGTTTTCTTCTGGTCAAAGGCTTGTGAAGATGCATTCCAGGAGCTGAAGAGAAGATTGACTTCGGCCCCGATTCTAGTCATTCCAGACAGGACCAGAGGTTTCAAATTATTTTGTGATGCTTTTGGCAAAGGACTTGGGTGTGTGCTGCATCAGCGTGGCTGAGTCATTGCCTATGCATCCAGACAACTAATGATCCATGAGAAGAACTATCCCCCTCATGAACTTGAGTTGGCGGCAGTTATCTTTGCCCTGAAGATTTGGAGACACTTCTTGCTGGGTGAGCATGTGAAGTTATTTTCATATCACAAGAGTACCAAGTACCTGTTCACCCAGAAGGAGCTCAACATGCGACAACGATGATGGATCGAGCTGATGGCGGACTATGATATTGACCTTCAGTACCATCCTGGGAAGGTCAATGTTATACCAGATGCATTGAGTCGTCTTCCTGTGGTGATGATCCTCACATCGCAATGGAGGCTATGACATGAGATATGAGCCATGTAGATGTATGTTATATTGCTTGGAGTAACGTCTTCGTTACTCAACCTTTAGATCCAGTCAAATTTGGTGGACAAGATCAAGGCTGCCCAAACAGGAGATAAGAAGCTACGAAGGATCAGAGACATGGTGATGGCAAGTCAGAGACCTGAATTCAAGATCCACGAGGACAGAACTTTGAGATTTGGCAACCGCATCTGTGTACCATCTGGAGACGTCAGAGAAGCTCTATTTGAGGAAGCTCACAGTTCTCCATATTCCATTCATCCAGGCGGTACTAAGATGTATCAAGACTTGCGACAACACTACTGGTGGCATGGGATGAAGAGAAGCGTCGCATGGAGTGTGGCGAAGTGTATAATGTGCCAATAGGTGAAGGCTGAATATCACCGGTCTACCGGTTTGTTACAGCCTTTGCCCATTCCAAAGTGGAAGTGGCAACACATTACGATGGATTTTGTGATGGGACTGCCCAAGAGTACAAAGCATAATGAAGCTGTCTGGGTGATCGTTGATCGATTGACTAAGTCAGCACACTTCTTTCCTTTCAGAGTGTGCCAGTCAACTGAAGTGCTTGCCAAGAAGTACATGGAGGAGATAGTGAAGTTGCATGGTGTCCCTGTCAATATTGTTTCTGACAGAGACACTCGATTCACATCTCACTTTTGGAAGAGTTTACAGGAGTGTATGGGGACCCGCTTAAGCTTCAGTACTGCTTATCATCCTCAGACAGATGGCCAATCGGAACGCACCATACAGATCCTGGAGGACATGTTGCGTGCGTGTATGCTGGATTGCAAGGGATCTTGGGAAGACCATCTTCATCTCGTGGAGTTTGCTTACAACAACAGCTATCAGGCCAGCATTGGTATGGCGCCCTTTGCAGTGCTACATGGCAGGAAGTGTCGATCTCCCTTGAGTTGGGACGACGTTGGTGATCGAGAACTCATCGGGCCATACTTGATTATTGAAGCAGTGGAAGTAGTCAGGACCATCAGAGAGAAGCTACAGTTAGCTCAGGATCGTTATAAGCACTGGGCAGATGCAAAGCGCAGACATTTGGAGTTCCAACCTGGTGACCATGTGTTTTTGAAGATCTCTCCTAATTGTGGAATGATTCGTTTTGGACGAAGAGGGAAGCTTAGTCCAAAATTCATTGGTCCGTTTGATATTTTGGAACGAGTAGGCGAGGTGGCCTATCGCTTTGCTTTGCCACCTGCATTGGAGGGAGTACATGAAGTCTTTCATGTCTCACAGCTACAACGCTACGTGAGTGATCCTAGTCATGTTGTGGATTACTTAGAGATTGCTATTTGCCCAGATCTATCTTATGGGCAGCAACCAGTCAAGATTCTGGATCGTCGACAGAAGACCCTCAAGAATAGAGTGATCAACCTTGTCAGAGTGATGTGGCGTCACGACTCGCCTGGAGAATCTACTTGGGAGCGAGAAGATGATATGCGAGGACGCTACCCATACCTATTTATCGAGTCGAAGGATCTTACTAGTCTCGAGGCTAGTCACGGAAGCTATGGTGATGTCAATAGTAAGTATTCATAAACATCATCCCTTGTTTTCTTGATGCTTATTTACAACCTA
Source organism: Scilla litardierei (assembly GCA_030789695.1). Lineage (NCBI taxonomy): Eukaryota > Viridiplantae > Streptophyta > Magnoliopsida > Asparagales > Asparagaceae > Scilla > Scilla litardierei. The sequence continues at coordinate 7,923 of JAULAV010007454.1, read as the reverse complement.
ATTTACTAGATTACTCTCATTTTATCATTTATTTGCTTGATCTTCTTCATAACATCTCTTGTTTGTTTCAGGAAGTCCGAGAAATTCCGAGGACAGAATTATTTTTAGGAGGGTAGGATGTAACGACATGTATTCGTCAATACATCTATTTACGTATTTGACGTATTTCCACATTTTAAAATTAAATTATAATAGTTGATCAGGATTTCTTAATCAAAAATGGTTTCAAATTTCGTTATAAAAAATATTTTGAAGCATCAAACTAGTTATGGTGTATTTCAGTAAGTTCGGGTTTCATCAAATACCTCTAAATAATTTTTATAGTAATTCATTTTCAATTGTTACTGTATTAACTAAATGAATTAATTTTCTATATAAAAATTATCAAAACGTTTTCAAACTTCTACAGTATCATTTTATGATCATTTAGGGCTTCCCATATTAATTTCATAATTTTCTGAAATCAAATCGACCTAAAACCTGCAAACCCGCATCCTAAACGTTTTGGCCTAAAACTAGTATATCTGTAGCTCAAACCCAAAAATGGATCTCGTATTCGTGATCCTTACGATGATACGATCTCATGGCTATGTTTTCGTAATTTTTCGGAGTCGTATGCGAAAACGGGGTTGTATTCCTCCATTTTCACTAATTACAATCACCAATGACCTTTTCACTCTTACTAACTACCCTATTACTAAATTACTTTCACCCTAATCCCCCAACCACCCCCTTAGCTGGTGAGATTCAAAAATTTAGGATCGCACCCATCCCATTCATTTCCATTATCTACCTTGCTATCTATATTTACAAACATGTCATTTAGTTAACCCTATATAATAAACCCGTTCCCCTCTCCAAAAATAACCCGGGCTTGCTCAAATCCATCTCTCATTTGAATCCCCCCCAAGCCCGCGCTCTCAAACTCACTCTCCTCTCCCTCTCCCCGCTTTCTCACTCCCTCCCTTCGGTGGGTGACCGCCACTCGTCGCCGCTTCCTCTGCCGTATCTCCAAGCCGCCGCCGCCTTCGCCCAAGCGTCGTACTGCTCCCAACAACCCCCACAAACACCCCCTCTCCCCTCCACGCCACCCAGACCACCTCACCGTCCCCGCTCCTCCGTGGACGTCACATAGCCGCACCGCCGCTTCCACCCATCAGCCCGCACTGCCGTCTCCGTCGTCCCCAGCGCTCGCAACGACCCCCCAGCTTCGCCTCTCTCTCTATCTCCCTCGCCGTTGCCTCAAGTAATGCCTCCATGCAACCGTCGCTGCCCACTCCTCCGTCGCTCACCGCCGTCTCTGTCGCTACTCGCGACCCTCTCCGCCCTCCAACACCCCGTCGTCGACGAGCAGCCCCCCTTAGCGCAACGAAGGAGAACAAAGCGTAAGGCTCTTTTTTATTATTGGATACGAAAATACACGTATATGCGTATTTACGAACGTATTTCTAATTATTTAATTTGGGTTTTCTAATGTAAAATTCATAATTAATCCTATAGGACTAAAAAATTACAAGACCAGGCGTAGAAAATCCGAAATGAAGTTCTGGACCTGATGGCACTAGTTTCATCTCAATCAGATGAGTAGTTTTTCCACAATAAATTTTAATCCTAAATTTTAAATACGTTGTTTTCACTTAAAAATCCATAACTTGTTATTTTCACGTAAGCTGATATATGAAATATATATATGTTATAGTACTCTTCAAGACGGTCGTTTTGACAGCTCACTTGAAACTTTTTGATGCATATTGCACCCAGAAGAAATTATTGAATAAATAAAATAACTAATAAAAATTAGGTTTTAAACCCATTTTGATCTTTTAAAAATTATAAAAATTGCCATATGCTTCAAAAAATATCTCCTCCTTAAATAAAATTATATTCCTCATATCTAGCCTATATAAAAATTTAGAACACTTTTCGACACCGTTTCAAACAATTATAAAATCAAAACGACTAAGTTAAATAGATAGAAAATAGTGTGTTCTTTAACCAGTTATTGTGTTTGCAGGTACCAATTCTCGTGCACCAACTCTCGTGGAAGCTCTAGACCTAGTCCCGGCCCATTACGACAACCTCGAAATCTGTAAGTCACGATAAATTCTAGATTTAGAAAATAAGCTAGTGTACTCGTACGAACTTAGAACACCACTTATAGCCCCAGAACGGCTATTTGACTTGAACCAAAACTAGAGACCTGACCTAATAGAAAAGTAATCAACTACAGATTACCTTGTCAACTTTTAACTTTGGTGGTTGTAACACACAACCATCAACTTGGGTAAATTGTGTGCTAACGAAACCACTACATGCTCAAAGTATGGAATTAATATCCCAGATGTTGGACTTGTCTTCATCTTCTAATTTCTTAGCATCAACTATGCTTTGGCACAGTTTGATTTGAAATGAATTCCTACCTTCCTAGTTTTCATTAAGAAAGTCAACCAATGGTCTTGGTTTGTCTATTATCATGTAATACATCGTATAGAACACATTGTGTAACATCTCGTATCACACTTGACACTTCGCTGGGGTTTTTGGTGGTAACTCATAGTTTGAGAGAGTGTGGGAGTGACTGGAGTTCATCTTTTCGTACCACTGCCTGTGTTTCGGCATCCCATCCCGCTGCATGTGTCTCGGCAAATACATGTACCATTGCCTGTATTCCGGCATTTGTCTGGGTAAGCGTACCAAGGCAAGAGATGAACTCGATTGTCATATATTATACTCTCCGACTTGAGTCACGTAGTTCTAGTGTAGCTTGCATGATCACCTTTACTTTATGCAATTACATCCACCTAACCTACCACACCCGTGCAGTCACCAGTACATTACTTGACATATTTGTAGCTACTACGATAGCATACTTCACTTGCTTAGTCTGCTTTACACTTGCACTACCACAGTATAGTTCGTTCTCTTATTTTAGTTCGGTTTACCTTTACTACTCAGTTGTGTACAGTTGTTGCGCAGTACTTTACTTTTCAATCTGGTTTGCTTGTATGCAGTTACTTTTTGTCATACTTGTGCACTGCTTCTTTTCTATGTTTAGAATTGTTGTGACTTACCTACTGTTCCATTTATGGCACCGACAAACGACGACCAGATCTAGGAAGTGGCCTCCGAGTTTGAGGAGCCAGAGTTCGATCCGAAGACTTCAGACTTATAGCTGCTTGTGTTATTGTGTGTATTATGTTATGTATTTCCTTTTCACATGTCCTTTCTGTATTTGCTTTATGTATTTGGTGAGAGGGTGTTGCTTGTTGTTGTACTTTAAATTTGGACTGTATTAATGTATGCTGGTTTAAGTATTGGTACATCTCTGAATTGTGACTATATTGATTTCACTGGTAAACTGCAGACCTGTAATTAAAAAGCAAATAAGTAATGGCCCCCCCGAGAGCGGGTCGTTACAGTCACTAAACACTCCTAAACTATAATTAGTAGCGACGCCATTGAGTTAACAGGAAACATTAAATCTCAACTTTTTGTTTGCAAGTTTGAGAGGAGCATGTTTAAGAGAGGACAAAGGTGAAGAAAAGCGAGAGACGAAGAGAGATATGTGAGACAATGTTAATGCCTAGAATCTCATAGAGCCGAGATCTGACTACTAGGGAGAGGATTCATGCAAAAGAGAGCCCATGACCTGAAAGAGAGGGGAAAAGACGTTAAGGGATGGGGGTAGACCCCCTGACTATCTCATATGCCTAAGTCGGGCAATGATGGAGGAAAGGTGGTGTTGGTCGTAAGAAAGAATGTATGTGTATAAAGGCTATGAATTGAGCCTTTAAGGGTTGCCATGTAAAAGTAGGCATATTGTGGTATGAATATTTGTGGACCTGATGAAGGAACCAGCCTACCATTTAGATAGATCTTGGTGAGAGGTCCGATACTGTAGGCAATTATGAGGATCGCAATTCCTTTAGGTGTAACTGACTCCCATAGACAATGTGAGTAAGTAGATAAGGTAGGGGTGATGGCATGCTGATTCCCTGGCGTATTCGACGTTCGTTGATAAAGTGGACCGCGCGTCACCTGATAAACCTAGGTGTGTGTCCACTGATAAAGATGGCCATTATGCATGTGTTGAATGGATCCATTTGTAACGGCCTGGAAGGAATGTGGCCCACCCTCATGAGATCATGCCGTTGACACACCCCCGAGGTTACACCTAAATTCCACCTAGCGGTGTCACAGTCGCTAGGCGTAGTATGGCTCCTAGGTGTTAGCTCCGGGCTCTATCCGCAAGAGGACGGTGTCAAATTATAGTATAAAAGATGTCGGATCCTACAGGGACAGTGACAGTGTATTTGATGTCTCAGATTATTTTTAGATCTCGAAGTGAGATAGATGTCGGTTTGGAAAGTTTGGTTGTGGTGGTGTTGTTGACATGATAATAAAGAAAACTAAGGTCTTAGGGATCACCGCTAAGACCGTCGGAGATCGATGTTGGAATGGTATCCTTACGTTGCATTAGGTTTAGGGGACTAGTCTCTTAATTTATACCACTCTTGTGGGTTAGAATTTCGAGGTATTTCGGTGGCTCTCATTGATGCAATGGCGGTAGCCGTCATTGTAGCAATATAGTTTGTCGGTGGGTCCCCTCAAGGCATGAGCCGGGCATGGTTACGAGCCTTGGTTGGATCCACTAATTTCCCTATTTAAATCCCAATGATACTCCTTAAGCTCATCAATTCCATAGACCGTGGGCATGATCTCAGTACGAGTTATCCTAGGGATTTTGAAGGATCGACCGAAATACGCCCCTTTATTCACAATTCAACATAGAGATCCAGATCTACATCTCCCGCCTAAAGTCTTAGGGCTAACCTGTCAACCTTAGAGGAGACTACTCACGCATGATAATTTTAACGAATAAAAATACAATTTGTATAAGAGAAAACATTGTAGCAATTGGATCGAGCGAGAAATGAATAGCTTACTTGCCGAAGACGAGAAAGAATAACCAATAATAATCCAAGTAGATTCCAGAACGCAGGAGCAATAGATCTTCCCAAAACAATTCAATAATCCCAAAGAAAATAGGTTTAGATCTACAATCTCCTTTCTAATCTCCCATCTCTCCAACATAATTCCAAAATATCAAAAAGAATGAACTCCCTGATTTCGTTGTTCAGATCCGCACTTCATTCCCAGCTGCGCGCATCCAAACGGGGCCACGAAATATTCCAAAAATGGCCCTCATTGTTGTCGACCGAGTAAGTGACTCGGTCGAGCAGGAGCTTGCTCTGTCAGCTGCTCGTCGAGGAGCCCTCTTGCTCGGTCGAGTCCGTCAATGGGTCGGGCTTCTTCAAGAAAAAGTCGTTCTGTCTGCTTGGCCCGAGTGAGCCTTGCTCGGTCGAGTTTCCAGCTGACTCGGTTGCTTAAGTCCTGCTCGGTCAAGCAGGATGTTGATTAAGCTTCGAATAATGGAAGCTGCTCGACCGAGTCACCATACTGCTCAGTCGAGCAGGGTGCGTATCAGCTTCAATCAGCTGCCTCGTGTATCAGATCGACCGAGTAGATGCTCTACTCGGTCGAGTCGCCTAGGAAAATCTCAGCTTCTTCTTGCAGCTTCTCCTCTGCTCCTAGAAATCTCCTCTACTCCTCTCATAGGCTTCCAAAACTTGGTGAACTCCTGTAGAGCTTCGCCAACGGAATTAGAGGCATGTCGGATGTGTCCATATCCAAAATTGGTCCTGAATCGCTCCAAAATCCCTGAAAATACACAAAACACTACGAAACTCGAATATGGCGTTAGAATTGCAATATCGTAGGAAAATGCGGTATTTGGATGCCAATATGGCATGAAATGCAATGGAATGATGCTATGAAAAATATGGAAAATATGGACACATCAAAATCCCCCAAGCTTACCTCTTACTCGTCCTCGAGGAAGACGCATTCTAGGTATGCCCGGCGATAAACAAAAGGAATAAAAATAAAAGAGAATAGAGATGGGAGAGGGTGCTAAAGTGATCAATCAAATCTCAAGCCTCAGCAGTATATCACGATGCTACGAATGGTAAAAACACATGCTAATGGTATTTTCAAGTTTTACTAATCATATGGCTAGCATGCAATAAAGACAAAAACAGGGATCTTCTAAAATAAAGCCATCATCTCATATCAATCTTATGTAATCTATAGAGTCTAGCAATGCACTTTTCAATCAATAGATATAAGTGGAGCATAAGGAAATCACACCAGCACGCTATAAAGAATGGAAGGAATCATGCTATTCAAATATCCACTTCGAATCATGGAAAAATCTCCAAAAAAATGAAATATTTCGTAATGTTCAAGCATTATCGAATCTCCCCGTTGTGCACAGTCTCCACTCTAATGTTATACTCACTCATATGATAAATTGGTTCACCCCCCAAGCTTAGCTCGAGGCGTCACATCTAGGAATAGGATATGAAAGTTTTTGTCATTTCCCAAGTATTTGTGTTAGCTTCTAATAAAGGATATAAAATAATTTCATTTCTTTCTTTTCTTTCTTTTTCTTTTCTTTTCCTTTTTTCACATTTTTTTCATTTCATTTTATTTAGAAGCTATCTTTTTCTTTTGGGATTTTTGGAAAGTAAGATGCGGTAAAGGTAGCTGTAGGGATGAAACCAACTGATATGTAGAGAATCATAAAGATATGTGGAGAAGGAAAATAATAAATCACTCGGTTCACTCATCAGAGGTGCACAACGATTCAATAGGATAATACTCTAACTAAACTAATAACTAGCATGGATGTTTTCATTCATCTTGATGAATACCGAAAAGCACGCAGTAATAAGCACAATAATATCAAGCTTGCAAACGGAAGTGAATGAGATACCAAACAGGTGCTCCAAGTGTTCTAATGATGCGTGAACCTAGGTGCATTACCCAACCAAGCACATACTAGATACTATTTCATTCAATTCATATCAGGCATTAAATTAGAGAGATCAGCAAAAGAATATGCACGCATATAGATAATGAAACTGAAACTACCCTAAATAGCATGTCATCAAATAATAAGCACCGTGAGTAACTACTGAGGGCTATGAGAAGTATCATCATGTAGAACAACCTCAGCAAAAAGAAAAAGGGCGGAGAGAACAACAGAATGAGAACAGACGTGCATGCATGGCAAAAAGTAAAAAACGTGATACTGAATGAGAAAAAAGATAAAAAGGTGGAAAATGGGTGGAAAAGTAAACTAAAAGCTAAAAAAGGAAGGAAAATATAAAAGAAAAATAAAAAAATAAAGCGATAGCGCTCATCCCCCAAGCTAAACCCAGCAATGTCCTCACTGTTGAGAAAACGTTAGTATGTAGGAGATGATGCTAGGAAGGGTGGGTGATGCAGGGATAGAAAAGGAATGCAAAATAAAATTGTACAGAAGAAATAAAACGTGATATGATGCAATAATAAAAAGATGATGCATATGCATGAAATGATGTATGGTGGGTCCTCCCCCAAGTTGTATAAGACCAGGGCCCCAAAAAGACAGATGTGCACAATATAATGTGAGGGAAGCAAAAAGTGTGTAGGGACATCATCAAGCAGTAGCACCACCCTCTGGAGGTGGTGATGGGTCCCCCTGCTGTGGAATAGGGACGGTCCCCCCTGCTGTGGAATAGGGACGATGGTGATCGCCTCCAGATATACACCCGAAAAACAATTGTAGTTTTACCGCAAGCGCACGGTGTAGCGGTGAGCGGGTATCGAACACAGGGAGGACAATTGATAGACTCTATCTTCATCACCTAGATATGGATGGTAGAATAGAATGGTTTGGATAATAATGGTGTCACAGTCGTTCAAATAACAAATAGAATTCAATATAATAAATGCGTCTAGGGATAGGAAATCCTCACTACGGATCGTCATTTATCCTTGTGGATCATGAGTCTTAATGTTGCAAGGCTTGAATGT